>JAJGRW010000505.1:667234-964255 GCA_025461045.1 Carex parvula | reverse complement strand
ATATATATATATTATATATATATATATTAATATATTATATAATAATATAATATTTTAAATTCATTGTCGTTAAGCTTGTCATAATAACCAGTGTCAAGTGATCACTTCTCTTGCTATTAATATTACAAAGATTAAAACACGTAATTTCGTTTTCATGAATTCATAATTTTTTCTATCTGTAAACTGTTAACAAGGATTACATAAATAAAGTTAAATTACGTTCAAAAGGAATTAATATAAGCTAGTCAATCCAAAACAAAAGAAATGTTAAATTGGTCTTCATGTTCTTTGGAAGAAAAAAAAGGAAAGCTAGATGGGGTACCTACTATCCCCCATAAATTATTTTTCTATATATCCAGCTAAAAATAACTTATGGTAGTTAGCGATTTAGATCACCAATTCATGGCATGCGAATAAAAGCAATACCCCTAATTATCAGTTAATAATTGTAGTTCAATTAAATTTGCAACTTTACATCACAGATTTTAAGAATGCACGTAAAGGAGGGAAACAAATCTGTTATTCTTAAGGAACAACGGAACCTGTTATTCCGATTCTAACTGTTCAAATTTTTCTATGCGCAAATCTCAATGAAGAAATATTCATGCGCTAATTTCATTCAACGGTTGGAGCTATGAATAACAGATTCCAATTTATTTCCGTAAAGGAGAGCATTGAATTAAGGATCAATTGACCACCTCAAAAATTACGGCTAAAGAAAAGAAACCACGTGAGGTTCATTTGATCCAAGGTCATTAAACCATGTAAAATATGATAATGACATGTTAGAAAAAAGTCTACAAAGAATGGTGATATATTTCTAGTATTTTTTCGTATACGTAACTTTAGAAAGGAAGATAACACCATATATGACTTTTCTCTTATATATTAATGGCACTAGGCTACCTTTGAAACTAAGATCCTTAGCACACATTTCCTTAAAACGAACTTAAAGTATACCTCAAAGAATATAATTATCCAATTTGCAGATATCCATATATATGTGTATATATCAAAAGGTAGTACTTCACAACATCGGAGAATTTAGAGTCAAAGAGAGAATAGTATGGGAGACCATGAAATGGCAACGAATGAGGAAAGGAAACCATGTCTAAAGCTCGAAATTGAGGATGATGCTACCGTAGCAACGCGATTGTATAAGAAAGAAGAGAAGAAGTGGGGAGTTCCTGGAGCAGTGCTCATCGTTTGCTTGGTGAGTTTGCCTCTTCTTGTGATTTTCTGTGGCGGCTCCTTCAGCTCCACGCTCATCTGGCTGCGTGATGTCAAGGTTTCTGTTGTGAAAGGTAAGGCTTAATTCGTAGCATATTTCATATTTTTGTTCATTTTTATTTGAGATTTAACAAAAGTTCAAGTAAATGTAACACGTTGTATAAATTTTGTGATTTGCATGCCAAAAAATTAATGTATCCCAACATTGACAAGGCAGAATGATACATTCTTTTGCCTAGGGATGCAAAACGACCGGGTTAACGGGTTTTGTCAAAATTTGAACCTTGTACCGATTATATTGGGGTTTTTTTTTTTTTTTTTTTTCAAGTAGATTCACCCAATTCATCTAATATTTTACATCGGATTTTATAGTATATACAAGTTCAATGATTAGTAATTTTGATGAGCTTTATATGAATCGTTTTTTGTTATCTTAAATTTATATTTAACATAACATCATCAACAACACAACAAAACATAATAATGAAAAATTAAATTAAATAAAGATAATTAAGCATTGACACATAGATGATGAATTAAAAAAATTATTTTCATCTAATCAGTACCACTACGACCAAATTTGATCTTTTGCAACTAGTTATAATTACAAGTAATATATTATTTGAAGCACTGGGATTAAACATATTTCTACCAAACCAATTAGTTGTATGAGATATATTTATTGCAAACGTATTTAATTGATACCTGACAAAAAAAAATATTGTTGCAACCAACATGATTTGTTATTGCAGCCGCCGAAGTATTTCTGCCCTTGGCTATTCTCTCCCAAGTCGCAAAGTCTCAGGCTTAAATTTAATTGCATCACTCGGTCAAAGAGATTATTATCTAAGGGGCAATTTTGGGAGATAATAATGTTACTTTTGTAATTTTTTTGAGTGATCTAGAAGAAGATAATTTGACTTGAGCCTCTTAATTCCACCAAATTTATTCATACGTAACGGATAAAAACACTTGTAATCTTGTTGGACCTCTTCCAACAAGGTTATCTCTATTTTAACTATAAATGTTAGGTTGGCTAAGATCAAAGTGGTTGATCAAGGTCTTAGTACTACCAATTTATTTTTACGATTTTTAAAGTTCAAATAGTTGATCTGAAGTGCTCAACGTGTTCTCCATATTAAAATGTGCTTGGAGACCGAATTTTACAATTTTTTGGAATTTTTTTACTATTTTTTATGGATTTTTGAAAATTACTGTTTTTCAGATTTTATTTATTTATTTATATTATGAAAAACAGTAATTTTCAAAAATCCGTAAAAAATAGTAAAAAAATGTAAAAAAATGTAAAATTGGATCTCCAAGCACATTTTAATATGGAGAACACGTTGAGCACTTCAGATCAACTATTTGAACTTTAAAATTATAAAAACTAATTGGTAGCACCAAGACCTTGGTCATACCACTTTGATCTTAGCCAACCTCTTATAAATGATATCAAACGCCAAAATTCAAACAAAAATTGTCATTAAAACAACAAAAGCTGTTCGAGCACATCTTCATCTGAATTAGACAATTTTGCTATGTAATTAGTTAAGATAATAAATATTTATTTCATCCAATCAGTTAAGATAACAATTTAATACAATTCATTATTAAAAAGTAATTATCATTAAATGTCCATAAAGTAAAGATATAAAAATAATAATTTCAAAGTTAAAATTATAGAATTTCACCATGCATATTTTATAAAGAAATAGATACATATTATTACATGATATTTTTTTTAATGTAATTTGAACAACCAAAAAAATTGCCACTAAAGGAAAAAAAAATAGTATAGCATAAAATAATTTTAGGAATGATGTTTAGCCTCCCTCATATTCAAATTCTAATTTTTCCTGTAGTTGGCAATATACAACATGCATTTAATTTTAGCTCACATGATTGACCTCTTGGACCTGTAGTTGGCAATATACAAAATGAGCCTGTACACGGTTGTCTTGAAAATAATAAGTTTAAAAAACTTTTGTTTTTTAAAATTTTGAGGAAAAAAATATGTAATTTCAAACTTTATAAGGATATACATGAATTTTTCAATGAACTAAAAGATGTGAAAAAATTATTTTATGATTCTATTTGTTTTGTCGTGTCGTACATTAATTCATTTGTTCCTTTATACAAATCATCCAAGCTCACAAGCTTTTTTAATTTTCAGGGTTGACACATGATTCAAATCAGACTTCAACACCAATCAATAACTATCTTGATGGATTAATCCCCTCAGACTTTAACAAAAGTTCATGTCGGAGTCGTTTTGAGTGGGCACTATTACGCAGATCATCTCCACACATGCCATCTTCGTACCTTTTGCAAAAGCTAAGAAACTATGAAGCTCTCCACAAAAAATGCGGCCCAAATACTCCTCTTTATAAAAATCGATTGAGCAATTAAAATCAGGTCACAGTGTACCTTTAGATTGCAACTATGTGGTTTGGATTCCTATTAATGGGTTAGGCAACCGAATATTATCCCTTGCAAGTACCTTCCTCTATGCTATTCTTACCAATAGAGTTCTGCTAATAGAAATGACTAACGAGTTGGATGATCTCTTTTGTGAACCATTTCCTGATACCTCATGGATTTTGCCTCCTGATTTCCCTGTCAAAAACCTAAACCGACTTAATGTTAACTCTGATGTGACATATGGCAACATGCTAAATAAGCATACTATAAGCAATGATTCAAATACCACATTTGAGTCGTTGCACTCTTATGTGTATGCCCATATAGTTGAGGATTATCATAATTTAGATAGGATGTTTTTTTGCAATGATGACCAAATTGTCCTTGGAAAGGTTAATTGGTTGTTACTAAAATCTGATCTATACTTTGCCCCATCCCTTTACAAATTGCCTTTGTTTGAGGAAGAACTCCACTTGTTATTTCCAGCAAAAGAGAGTGTGTTCTACCTGCTAGCACACTACTTAATTCATCCAACTAACGATGTTTGGGGATTAGTCAAGAGATATTACAACTCTTACCTTGCCAAGGCAGATGAAAAAATTGGTATACAAGTACGCGTGTTTAGTTTTACAAAAGTTTCTTCTGATGTAATACTCCAACAGATTCTAGATTGCTCTAAATTGGAGAGCATACTTCCCGAACTTGATTTGAATGGAACACAAGCCTTCAAAACCAATGAACAAAAATCAAAAGCAATTTTAGTAGTATCATTGTATGCATATTACTTTGAGAAGATCAAATCCATGTACTATGAACATTCCATTAAAACCGGAGAGTTGGTGAGTGTTTACCAACCGAGCCACGAAGAAACGCAAAACACAGGGAACCAATTACACAATAAAAAAGCACTTGCAGAGATGTATATGCTTAGTCTTTGTGATGTGTTTTTAACAACTGGTATATCAACTTTTGGATATGTTAGTTATGGCCTTGCGGGTATAAAGCCGGTAATTTTAATGCCAATTTGGAATAAGAAAATACCCGATTTGCCATGTGTTAGAGAAACTTCAATGGAACCATGTCATCTCAGTCCAGCAAATCCTAGCTGCAAGGGAAGGACAATGGATAAGGAAAAAGTGCAACAATATGTGAAGCAATGTCCTGATAAAGGTGAGGGGATTAAGTTGTTTGACTAGATGGGTGATTATTGATTTAATTAGAGTTTGTTTCGGATTCAATACAAAGGAAAAAATAAATGGATGTTCAAATTAATATGTTTAGTATAACTTATATATTGTTCGTGATTATAATAGATGTGTATTGAAAGAACTTTTAGGTGTTTATCTGATAATTGATAGTTTAATTGTACCCGTTGAATTTGGAACATTGGAGCACTTGACAGCCATTGTCAAGTTTAAAAAAAGAGAGTTTGGAATATTTAATTAAATTCTTTTGGCTTAAAATGATAACTAGTGAGTTATTATGATTATTTTTTTTTGGGTACTAATAACTTCAATTTTAGAATTTTAAATCAAATGGCTTCCGACATAATGTTTACAATCAAATAGTGAACAATATTTTACCCTTTCATTTCCATGACATTATTCTTAATCTTTTAGAAAAAGGAGGTTGCAAAGGCCATTCCAAAATATATCTGTTCGGAGCCATTCTGGATTAGATCAAAGATTTATGTGAAATCACAGCCGTCTGATACATTTTGTTAAATGGTTGTTCTGTTTTACTTGGCACAGTTGGCACCATATAAAGCATTTTTTTTAATTACGCAGTAAACTTTTGTGTATGCATTAAATGCGCCGTCTCTTTCTATGCTTCCTTCCATCTCTATGGCTCATCCCCTGTTATATCTTCTCAAGAAGATGCCAACAGAAATGGCTATTTCGAAAATATAATTATTACAGACAGGAGTATCCACGAGAGTACCGATACTCATAAGTATTTTTACTCATTTTCACCCTTACAAATAAAACAAATTCTTGTAGTGGCGGATGTAATTGAGAAATGTCTCCATGTTTATTGTCATTTTGACATATATTTCCCAATTTTATAAAAGGCATAAAAGTGCCTGTTCCATTAGACTGAAACCAGAAGTTAACTTACAAAACAAAGCCACTAAGATAATACCAAAAGGAGCTAATATAGAGCAAAACACAAATGCACTTCTCTTAATCAACCACCAAAACACTTATAGAAAACCAACTTCCTAAAGCTAAGCCACCTATATCGGGGCTAGGGTAATTTGCAGATTCTAACACTGGATCTTTACAAAATTGAAAATTTGTCTTCATGATTCATTCAGCTGGAGAACCAACATCACTTCCTAAAAGCAACCTCTGTCCTGCCTCCTCTTCACCCATGGTAGTTGTACCTCCCTGGTAGAGCACCAATTGAATGTCAGAAGGATCCCACATTCTCAGAGGTATAGCATTCATCTCTTCAGGCAACCATTATGCAGCAGCCTCTCTGATCCTTTTGTCCATATATCCTGCCCAGTATTCCAAAACAGAAATGATTAGTAATATTATAGATCTAATTGATTTTTTGGAACTAGATTGAAAACATATTTCATTTCTATATTTCCAAATCGTCCAGCAAATTGCACTTAATATTACCAGGAATCCTTTTTGTATCACACCACTTAATTGAGCTGCAAAGTTAAAGATATTAGTATATTTGTTCCAGGTAGCAAAAAAGTCTTTGACTTTTCCCTAACCAAAATCATATTTTCTGAGCTTGTTGACAGTGAAGAAATAAGCGATTGGTATCCTCAATATCAGTTACCAAGCTAACTTTTTTCTATTGAGATTTTTCTTAGTGAGAATTCTATTATTAAAGAGAAGTCACAAAAATATTCTGATTTTTGGTGGAATTGGCAATTCCCATACAATGGAAAACTTATTAACATGTATACCCATAAGGTTTAGAATTTTGTACATGGATCTAACTGTAAAAGTTCCTGATGGCTTCTATCTCCAAGCTATTTTATCTGTCTGATTAGTGAAACTAGAGGAGCTAATTAGAAAGAGAATGTCATTCTATTCAGACTGTAAAATCCCACTAAGCCTTCTTCTAAAGTGAATCACAGTTCTTTGTGAATGAATTACTTCAGAGACTTAGATATGTTTGTTTGAACAGATGTTGTATAGCTATGGGTATTTTAGTGGTAAGGGTATAATTACCAGACCATATAGTATTCCAAAATTCAATTTTAGATTGAGAGCCTGGTTCATATGTAACACTCATGTTTCCTATTACTTATGTAAGATAATAGTTTTTCACAATGCATTGGTGCAGATGAGTAATACTTATGTAAGATAACAGTTTTTCACAATGCATTATACTGACAATTATAAAATTTTCACCACCATTTTAGAAGTAAGGATATATTCATTTCCTGTAAATTGAGAACTCCTAATCCACCATCATTTTTAGCTAAGCAAGCCAAGCCATTGACCATTTAACTAATGTATATTTTTTCCTAAATTTATCTGCACCTTGCCACAAAGGAGCCCTTGACCATTTAACTAAAGGAGCCATGCATTGACCATGCTCAAACTTGCGGCTCAAGTCAAGGGAATCAAGTTGTTTAAATAGATGTATGATTAATGATCTAGGATTTCTTTTAGATTCTATGCAAAATATAAAATGAAAGGAAGTTCAATTTTGCTTAATGTGACTTAATTTTGCCTATGTGGGCAGTTTGATTGTACATGTTGATTTTTAGCCGTTAGCTTAAGATTTGTTGGCTTTAAATGGGTAATGACTAATTATGATTAGTTTTAAGTATTTTTTATTTGTATTTATAACTTCAATTTATAATCTCAGATCAAATGGCATAAGACTTAATATTCACAATAAAATTTGCTTCTAGTTTCGACAAAACGTGCGAATGTATAAAGTGGAAAATCTGGGCCGGCCTCTTTTGTAGGATCGATAAAAGATTATCATAAAAAATCATGACTCATGAATTTAAATGGTGTACTTTCAATTACTGTATTGCAATTCGTAGGAGATTTTCTCAATTCCTATCCCTTCTTGAAAAAGAAAACATTCATCTGATCTGTTTCAAAAATTTAATTAAAAGATAAAAATTATTATTATATGAAACTGAAACTGTATGACTGATGATTTCTACAACCGGATAAGCTGGACTTATAATTAACAACAATGGTGGCTACAATTATTCAAATAACTAGGTGATATATTGAGATTTTCTGGAACGAACACATTCATTTCAATTCTTTCGTTACAGTAGGATGCACGTACGGGAACTTCTTGAAAGAAGAAGAAGAAGAAGAAGAATTAGTACTTTTTGAGGTCAAAATATTTGGAGCTTAGAAACATTCACTTGATAAGCTTTTATATATAAAAATCAACTAATCTCTAGTTCTCTACTGACTTAGTTCCAGACTAAAGGTACACCTTATCTCTAAAACAAGCAACAGAAAGACTTATTTTGGATCTCAAGTAAAGTCCTCACGACTATGGAGTCTCTTTTAATAACCTTTTTATTCCATAAAATAAAATAAAAAAAACAGAGAGCAAGAAACACTGTGTTCTCTTTTGATGCTGAGAGTGAGAATGGCAACTCTAAAAAGAATCAAGAGCCAAGACAAGGCGCGGTTTGTGGTGTTCGCTTGCTCAGTGATTTTTCTGCTTGTGTTGTACTTTTGGATTGGCTGCTTGAACTCGTCCGTAATTTGGCTTCAAGGTATAAGAATTTCTGTGCATTATGTCGAATGTTAATTTGAACATGTTAGTCAACTTTAAATGACAGTACTATCCATGCCAAATTGGTACCAAGTTTAAATGACAACTATTTATTTTGAAGATTCTTATTTTGTGTCCGAACTAGTCGGATTTGGCTGAAGATCAAACAGAGTATTCAAATCTGTTACAAATTTACTGTTACAATGCTAACTGGTATATCCAGGTACTGATCAAATATTTATCCCAAATTATGCATGATATAGTATTAGACTTGGGTCTGACTATTTAGTTTTGTCCGTTAATTTTAATATAATTGAATTATAAATTGATAGAAGAAACATCTGACTGCCTTGTAATTGGCAAACTAAAAATTGACCAGGATTAACGAGCTCGGGTCGAAGACCAGATATAAATCAACCCATGGACAAACTTCTAGATGGTTTACTTTCTCCCAATTTTGAAGAACAATCCTGTCAGAGCCGGTACCAATCTTCAGCGTACCGCAAACCTTCGCCTCACAAACAATCCTCATACCTCATATCAAGACTAAGAAATTACGAAGCACTACACAAGCGATGTGGCCCGGATTCACCATTATACCACAAGTCAATATCCCAGCTAAAGTCAGGCCATAGCATGGGTCTCATGGAGTGCAACTACTTGGTGTGGTCACCTTTCAACGGTTTAGGCAACCGAATGGTGACCATTGCATCAGCATTTTTGTATGCGCTTCTAACGAATCGGGTTTTGTTATTGCACATCACTAATGATTTGGATGACCTTTTCTGTGAACCATTTCCCGGTTCGACTTGGGTTCTTCCTTCTGATTTTCCTATAAAGGAATTGGAGAAATTAAATTTAGGCTCTGAACAAACATATGGTAACTATCTAAAGAACAAGAGGATCATAAGGACTGATGTGAAGGTTATGGCCGAGTCGCTTCCTGCATATGTTTACCTACATTTGGAGCATGATTATAAACACCTAGATAGGTTATTTTTTTGTGACAATGACCAGCAAGTCCTTGCCAAGGTGAATTGGCTTTTGATTAAATCGGACATGTATTTTGTGCCCGGTTTGTTTTTTCTTTCGCAATTTGAAGACGAGCTAGGATGGATGTTTCCTGAAAGGGAAACTATTTTTCACCACTTGTCACGTTACCTCTTCCACCCAACTAATTCGGTCTGGGGAATGATCATGAGATATTATATATCGTACATGGCAAATGCCGATGAGAAAATGGGAATTCAAATTAGAACCCTTCCGCATATACCTATTTCGATAGAAAATTTCTCAGATCAAATCCTTGCTTGCTCTTGGCAAGAAAACCTTCTTCCAAGCATCAATCAAAGCATTACTCAAGCGGAGATGAATGGGGGAAGAACAAAGACTGTTTTGGTCACTTCACTGAACTCAGAATATTATGAGAAAATGAAGTCGATGTACTATGAACACAGAACAAGCACGGGTGAGATAATTAGTTTCTCCCAACCCAGCCATGAAGTGAAGCAACACACAGAGAAACAAATGCACAATCAAAAGGCATTAGCAGAGATGTTTCTGTTGAGTTATTGCGATGTATTGGTGACTTCTGGTTGGTCGACTTTTGGGTATATAGCACAGGGTATTGCGGGTTTGAAGCCATGGATCTTGCTAAGCCCAAAGGACCAAAAGGCACCCGACCCGCCGTGCCGTCGAGCCATGTCGATGGAGCCGTGCTTTCACACACCTCCTTCGTATGATTGCAAGGCCAACAAAAATGTTGATTTGGGGCAGATCCTAAGGCATGTCAGGCATTGCGAGGATGTCGAGCGTGGTATCAAGCTATTTGATTAGAATTTTTTGTGTTTGTGCTAACAGTATTCTCAGATTTGTTTTTGCAAAAGAAAGATAAAAACACCATGTTATATTTGATGTGTTGAACATTTTTTTGTTCCCAGTTTCTGTGGCCGTTTTTTGTTCCCAGTATTAATTGGATAAGTTCCTTTTTATTAACAATCAGGAAGCTTAAAACTTCTATATTATAGTCCATTAGTAAAGTTGTAAAATACGCAGCTACTAGGCCTAAAAGAAAGAGCAAGGCTGAATCTTACAATTTTAGGCCCTATTTGATGGATAAGATGTTGAGAGAACTCATCACATCACATCATAGTAAGACGCTCATGTGGATGGAACTCTTTGAAAATAATTTTTGACGGAAGTATTATAACATGAGGTAAAAGCAAGACGGATCTATAAGTCAAAGAGTACTTGGTCATTTTATCATTTTCAATTTTTAATTATATATATTAAAATGTAATTCAATATCAGCATCTGCATCATCAAGTTAATGTTTTGTAAGAACCGCACGCTTAGTTTAGCGATACGAGCCTAGCTACCAAAAAAAAATACTTATTCAATTATCTAGAATAACATCTAAAAGATAATGGAGTATATCAAATCTTTAATAAAAAAAGACAATTTTTTACAATCATAATTACTTGAGTATGAAATAACATCTAAATAATACTAGACGTGTGTGGCTACAAATTGTTTAGGAACTAAATTATAATTTTTTTTTTAGTTTCATAACAACCTATTTGACTCACTAGAATGGAATTTGTGGGCTAACTGTATATAACGAAAGGAATGGGGTGCGGTACCGATGGGTATTTGACACAATTCATTGGATTAAATTTGGTTTGATGTTTCATTAGAGCCGTTCAATCAGCATCAAGATACACGCAGATAGTTTTAAAATTCTTGCTAATCTAATATATAAATTTCAATGCGGATCAAACGACTTCAAACGTGCATCAAACTGAATTTGAATGTGCATCAAACCGTATTTAATCCAATGGACTACTCCATATACGAAAGGTATGCAATCCTATTCCTCAACTTATTTAACTTTTTTCAGTTGTGCTCTTCTTATCATTTTTGCTTATTTTTTATTTCATTTATATGAATCTAGTAGGATTAATTTATAGTTTTGAGGCAAGAAGGCATTAATATGAATCTAGTAGGATTAATTTATAGTTTTCAGTTGTACCGATGGGTATTTGACACAAAGAAACTCACTCTGTTTTCACCGACTTCAGCATAGTCAAATATCAAAACGAATCTCAATACCTCTGAATCCACATTTTAAATTAAAATTATGGTAATTTACTTTGATAATTTATTGAATCGAAAAATGAGAAGGTTAGACTGTATTAATGAGGGGGCATTCACGAAAAGTTCCCACTCTCTTGTCAACTAATGAACGCATCTCTATATATGTACTAACCCCATATCTTTAATCTCTAGGTAGAATAGTATTATCCTATTTCAACCTTATTTTTATTCAAACCCCACGACTATTTTCAATAAGAAAAAAATAGGCACAATGTCAGAGTATGACTATTAAACAAGCTTTAAAATTTAAAAATTCAAACTTAATAAAACTGAGAAAAAGGATCTTAGGACTTCCTTCGAATTATTGGGCGAGGTGATCATATCAAATTTAATTTGTTGTACATCAGAATCGATTCGACCCGCTTAAGGATTTGTGCATAACTTTTTTTGAAGAGAAATGTAAAGATCTGACTTTCAGATTTCATTAATAGATAGCACACTCCAGTTGATTATTCTTCTTGGAATTGAACAGGTCCGAATAGTTTTTGTTAAAGCAGTGACCAAGGCTCAGAAGTGCGCCGTCCCAGATATTAATGAGTATGCACTGATTAAAGGTGAATTTAAAGTACAACTAGAGTCTAGAACGGAGCAACTTGTAGTTGCTATGGAATTCGGATCATCCCGTAACTTGCGTACAGTTATCAAATCTAGACCATTCTTTTACTCTTAACACAAATTTCAAAACAAACCCACCCTCTGTATCTACGGAATGAGATCTGCTGCGATCCGAATATTGAGCACAGTAACCTTGCAATTCCTGCTTTTTCAAATCCAGCCGTCCAACTTTTTAGTGCACGCATCTCAAAACAGCTAGTATTTCTATGCATGCATCTCGAAACAATTCGACAGCTGGATTTGGAAAAGCAGAAATTGCAGGGTACTGTTCACAGTACCCGGATCGCAACAGATTCTCACCCCTGTATCTACAAACAATAGGCATTGAATTCTTTTTAGCCGGGCTGGAATTAAATCTAGAAGTGATGAGTGAATTTTATAATATAGAATACTGAATACTGTTAATTGAAATCATGTTAATAAATTATTTATACAAAAAATTGGATATATGAGCATAATATTGATTTTGCTAAATCACGGGAAGTAAACTTTTGAACTACTACTTGGTAGTCTCTAGTCTCTACCAAACTTTTCAAAAAAAAAAAAAAAACTTTTAAACTACTGGGCTCAAACACTTTGGAAGTCAATCATTTAATTTTTCATGCTAAAAATGTGCGTCACGTGACATTTTATATCTCAATATTTCATGAAAACAGATAATTAACACCTTTTGAATTACCATCAATCTAGACAATAAAATTAAGGGAAATTTTACAAAATAATCTACTTTGAAAAAAGTCTGTCAAAATACCTTTTCTTCAAATTTTTTGTCAAAATAACCCAGTGGGACCTACTAACGTAAAACTTTCCCTTCCCTTAGTTTTACACCCATTCTTTTTATGTCTCTTTGCTTCCCCAAGAAAATGATCAAGCCCAAAATAAAATATACGATTGTGTACGAGTTCCCCTTGTTCCCTGATGTACAATACATTGGTTCGATGATTTTTTTCTTGTAGAAAGTGGCAGCATAAATCATCATTTTTAAGTAAATACATTGATGTTCTATAGTCATCATTTTAAAATTAATTTGGGTCTATGATTCGTTATTGTTATAAAAAGTTATTTCTTATTATATTACTTCTTTATAGATTGAAGCATATGATTTTTATTTTATAACATATATGTGCTAATTATCACTTATTAGTTATTATACATACAAAAACAGTTGAAAAATATTATGAAAGCTTCACTTTTATTTTTTAATGGAAATTTTAACAAAACGATGTATCTATTAATTATATTCATGATACTTCAATTTTATAACATAAATTTTGCAAGAGAAATAGGAGAATAATAATAAATATAGTTTGATCCATTTCTATTATAAAGTTTTGGCTCTATCCTTAGCTATGAAATATGACAAATATATTGAGATAATACGTGTTTCTAATTTCATGACAAAGTTAGAGCTACTTCTAGAGTTTAATGTGAAACATATGTGATTGCAAACTAACAAAATTCCAATTGAGTTCCAAACTTTCAATAATATTTTGAGCTCTCAACATTTCCTACTTCAAGTTGAATCTTAAAATTACAAGCATCTTAAATTGGCAAAACATTGGAACGTTCTCAAGACAAAAAAAACTCAAAATAATCTCGAAAGGGGGGAGGAGGGCAGAGAAGGATGCTCTTAGTGTAGAAATGAATTAAAATAGGAAGGCATAAAAAAGTTTGGAGAGACGAAAAGACAGGAAAAAGAGTGGAGTAAACTGAGGGGAGGGAGGATTTTTAACTTTGTGGGTTCTGCAGGGTTATTTTGTCAAAGAATTTGAAGAGAGAGTATTTTGACAGAATTTTTATCATAGTAGGTCATTTTGTAAAATTTTCATAAAATTAACATTTCAGTTTTGAGAGTCGACTCTCTCGTTCCTTTCGTCCCCTCTTTTTTCTTTTAATTACTTTGTAAGATCTGGCTAATGCTCTTCGCTCTGACTCACTGCTCCTCCATCTTACTCTGTCCGAGCAAGTGCTTCTGCCTAGCGGATCTAGCCGCCGCTCGTCACTCTGCATCGCTGCTCCTCTACCTCGTCTCGTCATCTAAGCAGGTGCTTCCGCCTAGTGGATTTGGTTACTGCTCGTTGCTCCGCCTCACTACTCATTCGTTCGAGCAAGTGCATCCGTCAAATGGATCTGGTCACCGCTCTTCACTCCGCCTCACTACTGCTTTGCCTTGTCTCTCCGGGTTCGGATGGGATGTTGTATATTCGCCCCATCTCTCCAGAAATATGTACTATATCTATCTATAAATAAGGTACATGTTTACAGTTTGATGACAATGATATTGTTGACTGTGGTATTGTCTCCTTCATTATTATTCTTCTCCCTTCCTCCTTCCTCCTTCCTCTTCCCTCTTCTTCCTCTTCCGCTTCCTTTTCTTCGACCTTTCTCCGTCTTCTTCGCCGTATTCTCACCGTAATAAATCATGCACAAATCTCATCTGAGCACAAAGGTTCTCCTGAATATCCTTGACTCACCTTGATTCCAATAGCATTGAATAAGAAACTATGCAGGCTCATTATCTACCAATCTAAGCACACCGACCCGAAGGCTCATCTCTTGTAGTCAGAGCACGGGTTTGCCTTTTGTGTTTTTTCTTATGTCTAACTTTGTACAAGAGAGTTCAGCTGTAATATTTTTATATACTGGTATAGCTACTATATGCACTCTTATGTGCTGGTACAAAATTGATATGTGTAATTAGTTTGTCCAGATTAATAAAAATACCTACGTATTATTATGAAAAAAAGAAAACATTTCGACTATTTTAGAGTGACACAAAATTAGTACTCATTTCACATTCTTTGAATTATCTAGTGTTAACGGGTCAGGTTGAGTTGGATCGGGTCATATTATTTTATTATTTTTTTGGACCCAACTCGAAGTTGAAAAAAATTCATCCGAATATGATCCATGTAACTTGCGAAGTGTATCTTCTTTGTAGTATTGTAT
The DNA here is from genome assembly GCA_025461045.1 of Carex parvula. NCBI lineage: Eukaryota > Viridiplantae > Streptophyta > Magnoliopsida > Poales > Cyperaceae > Carex > Carex parvula. The sequence goes on along the minus strand of JAJGRW010000505.1, from coordinate 949,153 downwards.
CACTATACACAATCTCAGCTGAACGATAATATTTTTGAGCCAATTAAAAATGCACGCAAGCGGGAGGAGGAATGTCTTTAAGATTCGTGTCAGATTATATAAAATTTGTGCAAGTTAAAACAGACGGTGCAGATTCTTCATTCTTCATTCTACGTTGTAGGGTAACTTGATCTGAATCATGTAACTTGATCACTTATTTATAAGTTTATTTATTTATGCATCTTAATCTAATATAAATTTTAACCAAGATACAACAAAACATAACAAAAAAGTCGAGTGGGGTCTGACCCAAACTTGACTCGACCCGAATTAGATTAAAAAGTTCTGGACTGTCTGGCTGACTGGCTCATTTACTATCGATAGATTTAGGTCGGATCGAAGATTAACATTTCTACAATTATCACTCAATTTTAAATATTCTCAAATGTTCACTCTATTTTGAAAATCTTTACAAAGACTGTAAAGTCGTGAAGAGAATTGAACTCTCAATTTTTTAGTAACTAACAATTTTAAAACTTTTTTCTAACTAACTGTATTATCTCTCCTTTTCTCAAATGTTCACTCAAACAATATTATTTTGCAGTATTTGTTTGTATCATGTTTGATTGGACTCTAAATCATAAAATAAAAAGTTGACATTTTGATTATTTTACCAAACTATCACTAAATTAGCTGATCTAACTAGACGTAAAACCAAACAATCCAAACAAACTCGAATTGCATTAGAGCCTGCTTAATTGGCTGGAATATCAACCGTAAGACGAATGCCTAATTCACTATCGATACGCAAGGTACAGTAGGCGATTGTTCACAATGTTCATTATTTAAAACAAATGTTAACTAATTTAAACTATTGATAATAGTATTGATAGTAATAATAGGAAGTTGGCTAATATCAAAACGTTTGTTCCTTGGCCGTAGTGCAACCAATTGGTTTTCTGATTTTCAAATTCCAAACGGTCGATCCAAACCATTATATGTGATCTCTATATTAAAATGTGAAAAAAAATTGGATCATTGAAAACAGCGATTTTAAAACTGGCTTAATAAATAGTAAAAAAATTCAAAAAAAATATAAAATTTGGTCTCCAAACACATATTAATACAGATTGAATGTTGAACAGTTTGGATCGATTGTTTGGACTTTGAAAATGTAAAAACCGAAATATTTGTTCTACGGCTTAGAAACAAATGTTTTAATATTAGCCAACTTCGTAATAATAGTATCCCCGGAATATTTATTTCATAATTTTTCTCAAATGGTTTCATTACTGTATTTAATAATAATCATGTTAATATTAAAAAAAAGGAGTAGTGCTATGCATTACTACGAGTATTTGGCCCAGTTATACAGTAGAATAATTTGTTAATGTTTAGCCGTCGCTAATCGCTAAAATTTAAATAATCTGAACCCACCAAGTCATAATTTGCTTATCAATTATCATAGTTATTCAAATGATATATTTTAATGTTCTGAGACGCGGTTCCCCCGGGAAGCTGTTTTTCTAATTAACAGGTAAAAAAAAAAGTATACAAGGTAACAGTTCAAATCTTCTTTTCAAAGACATTAAAATAAGTTAAAAGGTCAAAAAAGCAGTCGGGGACTCGGGGGGCCAGCTCCTTCTTTGCTGTCTAGGATATCTTGTTTCTTAATTCCTATCAGATACACGTAGCAGATTATTCCCAGTTTTATAATAACTCGCTAATTTACAGATACTAATTGTGGTTACAGAAGATCTTTTTGGACCACTAACTAATACATTAATAATGATCAAGTCTCGACAGCTCCCCGGAGTTCTGCGCGGGTGGGATCACGTCGCACAGCTTTAAATTTTCTTTGATACACCTGGTGGTCCAACACCAAGGACCGACAGACGCAATTACGAGCATTTTCTCCACTTGAAAAACCTCCTAACAGAGCTTGTAGATGCTATACCGTGTTCATGGTATCTTTCCTGGAACCCGAATCCGAAACCAGCTTTAGTTAGTTTAAATGTTGGGAAAATAAAACTGAAATGACGATGTATCAGTTATTGCCATTTTATTTATATCAGCGTACCTCCCTCCGAATTCGGATTCCCGAAAGTAACTCAAAATTTGAGTTTAGTAAAGGACCGTCCGATCTGCTTTGGGACGAGTATTAAAATGGCACGTGCATTGCATTTCTGATTGAACGGTCTGGATCTAAACTCAATTATTGAGTTACTTTAGGCAACCGGACCTCCCGCCTATAAACCCTTGTTTCCATTTCGTCGAACACTACCTATACCTCTCTCTCTTTCTCTTCCTACTCGATCCTTCCCACCGACAAATGCGCCACCTTTGTCAGGCGTCTGAACCAGGATCGTACGAACCGAATAGTCTAATGGACATGAAGCGGGTTCGAAGGCAGTCTTACACCTCCCCCGACCCGCTAAAGGGGGAGGATGACGGAGAGGCGCTGCTTCCATTCTCCCATCACGGCAAGAAGAATGGGGTCCAAATCTCAATCCCTGCTTTCGTGCTACTGATTTTCTTCATTGGTGTCATGTTCTTCGTGGTGATGTCAGGAGTTCACCAGAGCGAGTCTATGGTCAACATCGCTGGTGCAGGTAGTGGAGTTGGAGGCGGAGGCGAGGTCAAAACAGTCTTGCTCTCCAGGTTTAGAAACAGTGAGTCTATTACTTCTTTTTCTCGCTTTTATGTGCTAGGTCTTCTATTAATTTGTCGGTATTTGATATTTAATAGCATGGAAGTGTTGATTTGGGTGAAATAGAGCCTAAAATTTACAAAATTTGTTACCAAAAGTGGTCCATGTGAGGTGAAACTGTGAAAGTGTGGAATTGTGTTTTAATAGTTCCAGCTGATTGCCTCAATCAGTGCACTGGGCCCATGGCAAAAGTTTTGTTTGTTATTGTACTAAAAGTATATAGACCCCAGTTCTCGTCTAAATAGAATATTAACCTACAATTCTATAAGCGTACAATTAGGAATAATTATGTTCAATACTTGCTAAAATGCAGACAATGAAAAGTTGACCATAATTCGTCCATTTATTTTTTTTGATAAAATTACCACAAGCTTCCATTAATTCCTCAGTAAAAGCTTACAATTACAGTTGAGTAGTTCTATAAATTACCATGTACGAATATATCCTAACCTGTTTTCTGGTACCATCTCGTGGTACCATTCTTCCCCACAAATCACAGAATCTTACTGCACATCTTAATTCTATTGCATGGCTTGCTAGAGGAACATATTATGCATGTGAATTTTTCATTTTTATTTTGTTTGATTTGCAAGTAGATTTTTATAAAATATTGGGTTTGACAGTTGAGTGTTATTGGTATTAACTGGGGTTCACTATTGTTCTAATTAGTTGCCAGACGGTAAGCTCCATAGGCATAGCACAATTCACCTTTAATTATTAATATCCAATAGTGAAGTATCTAGATAAAATTATTGCTATTGTTCATGAGATGAAATAAACATGGTTACTAAATTCTGTAGTTGATTTCTGATATAATTTGCACGTTGAATTATGTAATTGCAATGTACACCTCTGGTTTGCTATTTGTCACTTGTTTTAGACTTTTAACATTTGAACAATTAGAAAACGTTACAAAGATTATTCTATTGTAGAAATTGCAAAATGCTAAAGGTGCCTTGGTGTATTAATAAATTGCTAAAGAACCCCTTCAACTTTTAGTTTTCTCAGAAGGACACTGATACATTGCCCCTTTTGCCCCTAATACCTATGTGTGATGGACCCTACCGAACAGTGGGCCTGTTCATCATAGGTCACATAAGCACGTTCAGGGAAATTTGTAGGGACAGTATATTTATTGTTCTTAGAAAGTCTATACTCAGTTCTAGATCAAAGGATAATCTATACCTTTAGTTTGCTAGAATGGTCGCTATATATTATACAGCTATGACAGGAATAACCCGAGGTGGATGCAGAATTTTATTTGATGGGGGTCAATCATTTACTAACTGTGAGTCATTAATTTAACAATACTTGTGATTCTATAATTATGGGAGTTAAATTGAATAATATTTAGCAAAAAAATTTCTAAAAAGTTGAATAATCAATACCATTCATTAAATTTTGAAAAATAAATGGGGTCAATTGAACCCCATCAATTCGGATATATCTCCCCTGGGGAATAATAATATTTTATACAATATTAAAATCATTTAGAATGGTATGCCATCAACATTTTTTTAAATTTTCTTAAGAAGAATAAATTCAGCTAATTTATTGGGACTTTAAAATAGTACATTACTAATCCTAAAATATTAGCTTGGTTACTATATCACAAAGAGAATATTCTAACACTGCTGAATACTAAATAACAGCAACTCCTTTTTGAGTTCTCCAACAATGTAGGGACTTTATAGAAACCTTGAGCTTGTTGTTGTTAAATTTTAAGATACTAAATATCCGTTACTTAATATCATAATCACTTTTTCTTTAGGTCTTACAAACCGAGACAAAACCCTAGGGGGCCTATTAGCAGCATCTGGATTTGACGACCAATCCTGCCTGAGCCGGTATCGTACAGCATTCTACCGTAGAAATACACCACACAAACCCTCTCGCCACCTTGTAAAGAGACTACGAGCCCAGGAATCCCTCCAGAAAAGATGTGGGCCCGGCACCAGCAATTACCAAAAAGCTGTGGAGCAGTTGAGATCTGGTCAAAGCAGCAATCTTGACCCGGATTGCAACTACCTGGTTTGGATATCTTACGGCGGGTTGGGTAATCGAATCCTAGCTGTTGCATCCGCATTCCTGTACTCTCTTTTAACTAACAGGGTTTTGTTAGTAGATAGGGGGATAGACATGGATGACCTTTTCTGTGAACCGTTTCCGGAAACCTCTTGGCTTCTTCCTCTTGATTTCCCTCTCAAAAATAGATTAGCAAATTTTTCGGTCAAATCAGAAGAGAGTTACGGTAACATGATTAAGAAAAAAGTTAGGGTTAATGAGGCTAATTTTGTTTATCTACATCTTGAGCATAACTACAAAGACGAGGACAAACTCTTCTTTTGTGAAGAGGATCAAAGAACAATACAAAATGCAAGGTGGCTGATGCTACGATCAGATGTTTATTTTGTACCATCTCTGTTCTTAAATCCACTTTTTGAGGATGAGTTGGACCGGCTTTTTCCCGAAAAAGATATGGTTTTTCACCACCTGGGTCGGTACCTGTTTCACCCAACAAATGCTGTGTGGGGCCTAATCACACGGTACTACAACTCGTACATGGCCAAGGCAGAAGAGATAGTTGGAATCCAGGTACGGGTTTTTGAAGTTGAACAGGGTCCATTTCAACATGTCCTAGACCAAATCATCTCCTGCACGCAAAACGAAGGCCTCTTACCGAAAACAGTTTCACATGAAATTGTACCTCCGGCAATCACCTCAAAATCTAAATCTGTACTCTTTACTTCACTTAACATAGAGTATTTTGAGTATATACGAAACATGTATTGGGAAAACCCAACTTCTACCGGTGAAATTGTCAGTGTGTACCAACCAAGTTACGAAGGGTACCAACAGTCAGAAAAAAAGAACCATAACAAAAAGGCATGGGCCGAGATGTACCTGTTGAGTCTTACTGACAAGTTGGTGACAAGTGGTTGGTCAACTTTCGGATACGTTGCTCAAGGTTTAGGTGCCTTGAAACCGTGGATAATGTATAGACCCATGAACCGAACTGTTCCGAATCCACCGTGCCAGAGGGACGTGTCTATGGAGCCTTGCTTTCACTCACCTCCGTATTATGATTGTAAGAAGAAGCGAGGGGCAGATACAGGAAACGTGGTCCCACATGTCAGGCACTGTGATGATATCAGCTGGGGAATCAAATTGGTTGACCAGAGTGAGTTGTAATGTTGTTCTCTGATAACTTTTAGCCTAGATAGTATAAAATTTTGATAAATTTGTATGGTATGAGGTTGTGTTGTATTTTACTTGTTTTTTAGTACTCTATGGAACCAATAGAACTTGGAAATGCAATGGGAACATTTCATTTAGTGAAAAATGATAGTGTCTTACATTTGTTTTCCGTTTTCCCGGGTACCAGTTTGACCGGGTTTTGTGGAATGCAAGATGGAATCATATTTAGTATTACAGATTTGCACTGTTTATATTATGTTCTTTATTTTTTAAGTTGTTGTTATGAATATGTTTGCTACTCGAATCTAAGTTAAAGAGTTTAGGTGTGTGGCAATAAACCAACAGATAAATGCTTCTTATTATGGTACTGAGCGGTACGCCATGATCCGGATGGAGTGTCCAATGAAGCCATGCTCTGATTCTGGCAAATCCTGTATGGAGCTAATTGTAGCTATCAGGTAAGCTGTCAGCCTGTCATGTGATTTTCTTGTATTAGATTAGGTACATAATATCTTCTGAAAATTTAGTGGTATACAGGAATTATTGATTTGTTATTGTCTTTCTAGATTGCATTGCTTGTCTTGGAATTAATGATATCTAGCCAGCTATGTTCATTTAAAAAAGTTCCACCACTTGTTGAATATCAATTCAAAAACATGGTTTGACTTTAATCGTGACAATCGAGTTCAAGCTGGATTTATTAATTGATACGAAGCCAACTTGTTGATCTTTTTCTAGGTTCTATTTACAAATTTTATAGTCTTCAATGCAAGTTTTTATTATCAGTCATTGACTCATTCATGAGCTATTGACATCAGTGCAGATTATTCATTTTAAAAAAAAAATAGTTTGCTCACTTGACACAAGTAACAATCAGAAAACATGGTTTAACTTTAATCGCGGCGTATGTTGTCTTTGCTAAATTATCTTTCAATTGAAGTCACTTTACAAACTGTGAAACTATTCAGGAACTCTGGTTGATAGATGCTTGTATCCTTTAAAAAATCAAATATTTCTTGAATTATTTAGAGGAGCTGTTTTGTGGACTTTATGACTCGAAAGTAATATTTTGTGCTTTAGAGGTTCACAGTTAAATTTCTTAAAACTTTTTAGGGTTATCAATTGTTGCTCTTACTTCTTTTCTGGTGCAAAATAAAAAAATGACAATTATTTTTTCAAACTTACTCTAATTTTGCCACAAAATGTTCATAATTTGTCTCAACCAAGGAATGCTGCAACAGCGAAGTTCACTGGTCCCAACAAGACTGGAGCTAGACCTTGGGTTTTGATTAGAAAGTGAGAATAGTTTAGTGAAGGCGAATATAACCCAAAACTTTTCTGGAGAAAGTGCAGTCTATCTAAAGGATCCGAGATGTGGGCCTAAAGATTGTGGATTGGGTTGGGCCTTCATTAGTGGATCAAACCCCAAATCAACGGCAAGTCTATAACAATCTTTAATTAACTCATAAATTACTAAAACATAAATCTTAAATTGAATTTTCACCACGAGACATTTAAAAGGGTTGCAGAACAGACTTGCCATCGGCTCAAACCAATGTTTTTAAATGCAATTTTGATGCAGTATGCAGGCCATCACATATCTTATATACGGATTTTTATACGGACTTATATATGTAGATTTAAAAAAAATAAAATCAAATAAAATAGAGCATAATAATAAGGAATAGATCCAAAAATATTAGAATCAGAGCATGCAATTTAATGGTACAAATGAAATAAGACCCTATCCTTTGGTTAGATGGTATCACTGGTTACAGATCATGCAAATACAAACATATTAGATCCAAAAGCAGATCCTCTATTAGTCCCCAGCTCATACACAGAAGCAGATCGTATGCATCATTCGGCTCATTTGCTTTCAATTCACAGCCTTTTCTTTGACCCAAAAGCAGTGCAAACAGCTTGGACAACTGAAAACAACTTAGGAAAGAAGCTTCAGTATAATCTAACTTTTTAGTCCTATTTGTCTAAACAAAATAAATGAAGCGCTCTACAGCCTATAAAAGCAGGCAACAGCTGGAGACAAAATGTAAACACTCAACTGGACCCCTAGTCCGTCCGAATGAGAGCAACTTGGTTTCGGTTATTATATATATCCGATCCGTTTCTTTAAATAAATATTATTCGGATTCAAATGAATTCGATTTTTTTTAATAAATAAAATATTCAGTATGTGATCCGCATACGATGATTTTTAATAAATAAAAATAATGTAATTTTCGCATTGTGGGTAGTTAATTAACTAATATTGAAATCAACACAAAATATCAGACAATTTTATAAATTACCTTACCTTTTAAAATTTCAAACAAAATACCACTCCTTTAAATTTTATTAACAAAATACATGTGGACCCTAATATTCCCCTCCCTCCTATTTACTCTCTCCTCCTCTCCCCTTCTCCTTCCTTTATCATTCTTTCTGAAAAATCAATCTCCTATATACAAAATATTATGAATTATATTTCGAGCACCTTTGCAAAATATGTGTCGTGCTACAAATTTAGCTCAGTAATTCATTTGCACCAAATTAACCTGAGTAGCAAATTGTGTATATAGTAATTAATAAATCTGCATAACCTATGTAGCAAAATTTTGCATATAGTTTCATTAGCCTGACTAGCAAATTGTGCATATGTTAAATAATTTATCAAGTATATCGATCGGTCAAATTATATGACAGCTAGACACTTAGGTACCTGAAAACTAATTCCAAATTATGTGTCAGCTACCACTATTAAGTTTAGCAATGTTTATAGCATCAAATAAATGAGCTGCAATTAGAGTGGGAAAAATGGCACGCGGAGCCGGCTCCGTCACGGAATGGCACGGAACGCGTCTCAGTTACGTGCCGTGACTCGCGTGTCCCGTAGCGTGACCATTCGCGTGCCGTGCCTATCTTTTGAAACTTTGGCACGGCACGGCATGGCACGTGAAAGATTTAGTCACGGCACGGCATGGCACGGCACGTTGTCACGCCAGTCACGTGTAATTAGGACCATTAAATATTGATTTAATGGTGAATCTTGAATAAACTAACCTAAATTATGATTAAATGGTCACGCGAGCCACGCGAGCCACGTATGATAACAGCACGTGGCGTGACCATTCGCGTGCCGTGACCACCCCTTGACATTTTGGTCACGGCACGAGACCAAAGTCATGGCGTGTTAGTCACGGCACGTTTTTTCCACTCTAGCTGCAATGCATATAATAATATTATTTGAATCATATATACTATTATCTAGGTTACGAAAATTGCTAAAGGTGGCTAAGTTCAGCATTGTGTTGGTAAAAGAAAAAAAAATGGAGCATCTATATGAATTAAGATGAATTAAATATAATGTACAATATATAATTAATACAGTTCAAGTACATTAATTTACAAACTTCATATATTGAGACACAAAATATAATTAAAATCCATACTACAATGTACGTACATAGTTGTCAGCGAAAATTATTCAGTGAAGTTCCTTCACAAAGATTGGTTGAATCAATTTTAATTAACACGAATCAGATTTTCGGCACATTGCATCATCAATTGTGGTTGTCTAGTTATATTATATTTGTGAAAAAATTGTATGTATTACATATCTACATAACTAAGAACTAAATAAAAAGCTTCTATAGAATACTTCGAATGCTGTGAATTCAGTTCACCAATCATTTTGCACATAATCCAACCAAATGTTCATCAAGTGAATCAACACATAGACGACGTGATGATATGATTTTTTTTTCTCAATTTTTAAAGATTAAACAAATTAACGTCAATGTACGATCAATTTGTATACGAATAACTTCACAATGAAAATTGATTGCTTGAAATTTTTGAAGTTTTTAATATAAGAACAAAAAGTGGCACTCTAAGGGCTATTCTAAATTATTTTTATGTCAAACGACATGATATTTTGTGATGTTATATCTTTTGGTTTTACTTCTTACAGCAAAAATATTTCTTGCTTTATCTATTATGCTACACTATTGTGTTTGTCCAGTGTTACTTAATTCCACATTTCAAGTCTTCAATCAAATCGAAATTATTTTGAGACAACATACCTTTTTCTGTGAGAATTAATTGACATTATTTTGCTTAGATTTTTTACCAATTGGACCAAATTTTTAAGTCCCTTTTGTTCTATCTTTTGACCCCTGTTAACAATGTAGATTAAGACTCTGACTGAGTTATCGGTGTGAGCTGGAACTGAGCCGGGTGAGAATCTGCTGCGATCCGGGTACTGTGTGAACAGTACCCTGCAATTCCTGCTTTTTCAAATCCAGCTGTCGAATTGTTTCGAGATACGTGCACAGAAAATCAGCTGTTTTGAGATGCGTGCACTAAAAAGTTGGACGGCTGAATTTAAAAAAACGGAGATTGCAGGGTTACTGTGCTCAATATTCGGATCGCAGCAGATCTCAATCCAACTGAGCCCGGTAATGCATCATTGCATTCTTCAAGATTGACTTTTGAGGCTAGCAAGCTCCATTTTATTAGCTAGGTCATGTGGATTTATTAATTATATGCACAATTTGTTAGTTAGGCTAATTTGGTGAAAAAAACATTACTGAGCTAAATTTGTGGCATGTCACAATTTTACAAAAGTGCTCGAAACATAATTCATAGTAAATTGTATAGAGGAGATTGATTTTAGCAAAAATGATGGTCCAGGAAAGACAAGAAGAAAGGAGGGGAATATTGTAACCATAAGGATATTTTGTTAATAATTTTAGAAAAAAGAGGTATTTTGTTTGAAAATTTTAAAAAATGGGGTACTTTTATAAAATTTTCCCGAAATATCACACGGTAAAAAACACAACCGAAGGAGAGTCCGCATCGTCTGCATTAATTCAAAAGAGCATCTTTTTAGTTAACTCATCTCGGCCGTCTAATTTTAAACGGAGTCAATCCAATCCTAGTTTATAATGCAAAGATCATTTAATATTAGTGTGGATCTAGTCCGCACAGATTTAAAGCGGATCGTACGGTTCAGATATATTAACTCAAAAGATTATTTTTTGAGTTAATACAGAGGATACGAATTCTCAGTACGAGATGCAAACAGGACACCTTTTTTTCTCTATCAAATTATGATTGAGCTGTATAAGCCGAGTGGGTCCCATGCACGCCACGGACACGCCGCGTGATGGTCTTGGTGTCTGTATATGTGTCAAATGTGAAACGAATCATCCTATCCCCGCATTCATAAATCATAACCATTGCACCTTGGAATGTAAAGGTTCCGTCACAGAAAGGCCCAAAACACCTCATGAGATATTATATAGCTGGGATCATTACTATTTTGAGGAAAATATAGGGTCAAATTTGTTGTATGCAGGGTTAATTACTATTAATGACAACTGGTGTCTATTCTACTTTTTTCTAATGATTCTCGATGTTGTTGAATTAGTGGAAGTCAACTTTAATTAATCGTTGATAATATTATTATTTGAATCATATATACTATTATCTAGCTGCAATGACAACTGGTAATGCATCATTGCATTCTTCAAGATTGACTTTTGAGGCTAGCAAGCTCCATTTTATTAGCTAGGTCATGTGGATTTATTAATTATATGCACAATTTGTTAGTTAGGCTAATTTGGTGAAAAAACATTACTGAGCTAAATTTGTAGCTTGTCACAATTTACAAAAGTGCTCGAAACATAATTCATAATAAATTGTATAGAGGAGATTGATTTTTTAAGCAAAAATGATGATCCTGGAAAGATAAGAAGAAAGGAGGGGAATATTGTAACCTATAAGGATATTTTGCAATAATGTTGAAAAAAAGGTATTTTGTTTGAAAATTTTAAAAAGTGGGGTACTTTATAAATTTTTCTGAAATATCACACGGTAAAAAACAAAATCGAAAGAGAGTCCGCATCGTCTGCATTAATTCAAAAGAGCATCTTTTGAGTTAACCTATCTCGGCCGTCTAATTTTAAATGGAGCCAATACAGTCCAGTCTATAATGCCGAGATCCATTAATATTAGTGTGGATCTAGTCTGCACGAATTTTAAAGCGGATCGTACGGTTCAGATGTATTAATTCAAAAGATTCTTTTTTTTAATTAATGCGAGTTAATGCAGAGGATACGAATTCTCAGTACGAGATGCAAACAGGACACCTTTTTTTGTCTATCTAATCATGATTGAGCTGTATAAGCCGAGTGGGTCCCATGCACGCCACGGTCACGCCGCGTGATGGTCTTGGTGTCTGTTTATGTGTCAAATGTGAAACGAATAATCTCTATCATCGTATTCATAAATCATAACCATTGCACCTTGGACTGTAAAGGTTCCGTCACAGAAAGGCCCAAAACACCTCATGAGATATTATATAGCAGGGATCATTACTATTTTGAGGAAAAATTAGGGTCAAACTTGTTGTATGCACAATACTATTAATGACAAGTGTCTATTCTACTTTTTTCTAATGATTCTCGATGTTGTTGAATTAGTTGAAGTCAACTTTAATTAATCGTTGAATTTGTGTTTTCAGGTGATCCGGGTTTATTTTATATTGTTAATGGCACAGGTGTGTTGGATCCTCCGTGGCATTGTTGCAGCACAAAGCTTGAAGAATCACAATTATTAAGCACTTTACATGAAAGAGAAAAGACCAGAAAAGAATCCAAAAAAGGCCTTAGCTTTTAAGTTTTAACTGAAAAGATGGTTTGTTTAGTTATACCCACACTACATCGAATTTCTTTTATAAATCATAATTAATTTTTTTTTTTACAAAACTAACGTGATTATTTTTTTTTACAAAAATCATAAGAACCGAAATGTCATTCGGTCCTTTATTTTTTTTATTCCGGACCGAAATGGCATTTCGGTCCGGTCCCTTTTTGGATTTTCTGTGGTACTGGTTTCACAAGTTTCATATGAGCCGCCACAGAAAATTCAAAAATGAGACCGGACCGAAAAACCATTTCGGTCCGGAATAAAATAATGGACCGAAATGGCATTTCGGTTCTTATGATTTTTGTAAAAGAAAAGTAATCATGTTGGTTTCGTAAATTTTTTTTTTTAATTATGGTTATAAAAAAAATTCCACTACTTCTTCCGAAGAAATTCAAATTTGTGCAATTTTGCGGTAATAAATGGTAATTTTAGACCTGTAATAAAATACATTCGGTCTGTAAACATAAGCTTTAAAATTCTTATAATTAATTTGTGCTTTAGACTTGTAAATAAGTGTATATTTCTTTTCTTAATTTTGAGTTTACTGGGCTAAATTGACACGCTATTAATTATTCCCTGCCTTCATAGATTATAATAGAAGGTAGCTTTTGTGTCACTGTAATTAAAAAAAATAACTACTAAAAATATACTTGTTATACAAATATAATGGGGGAATTTCAGTATACCCCCTCAAAAACTAGGAAATTTCGTATTTTCCCCTAAAAAATTCAGAATATCTTATTTACCCTCTAAATTTTAAAAACTCACATTTACCCATTTTATTGTCTTTTCTATTAAACCTCATTTGAAATTTATGAAGTATCTATTTCATCCTTCATTAAAAACAATAAAAACTAGTAGCATGTTTCAGAAAAATGTCAGTCTTCTAATTGGTTGGTTTTCGAGGGCAAATGAGTCATTTCTTTACTATCTAAATGACACCGTGTAAGCGTCAAAAGTAGAGAAATGACCAATTTGCCCTCGGAAGTCGTCCAATTAGAGGCTGACATTTTTTTAAAACATGCTACATTTTTTAATGAATGGTAAAATGGGTACTTTATAAATTTAAAATGAGTTTTAATAGAAAAGACATTGAAATGGGTAAATTTGTAAGTATTTGAAGTTTGGAAGTGTAAATATGATAGTATGAATTTTAGAGGGAGAAATACGTAAATTCCAAGTTTTTGAGGGGTATACATGAAATTCCTCCAAAAATAATTGTCAAATAACTAGGGGCGGAACTAGAAAAGTTAAATAGGGGGTTTAAAATTTAAATACATGGTCAAGTATTGAATTTAATTTTCCACAATAACAAATCTGAATTCTAACCACTAGATTTATAAGTACATATGTGATAATTTATGAATAGACTGAATTATATAAAATTAAAAAAATTCAATTAAATTTCAATGATATAATTTAAAATTTTGAAATCATTTAGATGTTTGAGCATCCTTGAACTATACATTGATACGCCACTGCTTATATGTTGTTCTAGAAATTACAATTTCAGTACTATTTTTTAAATAAAAAAATATTGAAATTCATTAACCGAAATGTCACGCAAACCAATGCTTTGCATTAATGGCAGAACTGAATTTTCCTTCGCTTGAGTTAGCACAACATCAACTAATAGCTTGTTGACCATTATATCAATATTTTTGTACTTGCACAACCAACTTTCGAATATTCTCAGGTTAGCATCCACCGACCTCCACGCTTCCTGTACTCGCATTTTCTTAAAATAATTAATGCTTAAATACACGTGATTTACTAATTAGTCTATGGTACTATGCATAGGTATAGCACGATTTGGTCCATGATACATATCAATATTTTCGTTTCAAAATCTTAATAGTTAATTCAAATTGTTCAACATAATTTTCATATGAATATGTACGTATAAATGGAAATTTATATTTTTTAGAATATTTTTACCTTTTTTAAAGATGGGTAGAAAAACACTATTTTCTATCTATTTTAGAAAATAGTAAAAAAATTCTAAAAAATATGAAATTCGGTCTGCATGTATATATTCATATGGAGATCATGTTGAACGGTTCGGATTAACAGTTAGAATTTTGAAAATGAAAATATTAATACGTATTACAGAACAACTCACAATATGCATAGTACCATAGACCCACTCATATGCCAAATATGAGAGAAAAAAGAAGTCCAGCATACATTTGTCTTATTTAAATTCTAATCAATGTACAATTCTTGATACCATTACACATAACAGTAAGTCAGTAACTGCATATTAATTTCACTAAAATGGCTGAAATTGACAATCATCTAGTGTCATCAGATCTTGCAATCCATCCCATATCTCTGGCACCTCCTTATCCCACAGCCCCTGTGGTCCCAACTCGTCAGTCGACACTGGCGAGGTCGACTCATCCTCTGCCGGCATCTGCTCTGGAAATGGAAAGTTGAGCTTCGCACGCGGCCCACGAAACTCAATTGCTGCACGGTCGTACGCTCGTGCCGCTTCCTCAGCAGTTTCGAATGTACCGAGCCATTTGCGTACCGCTCGGTGCGGGTCCCGTATCTCAGCAGCCCACTTACCCCATGGCCTCTGTCTGACACCTCTGTACTTGTTCTTGTTATTTTTTCTCTTTAATTTCTTCCCATTGTCACTGTTTGATGCCTGAGTTGTCTCAGTTCCAGTTGTACCAGTAAAGAAGTTACAACCGAGGCAACCGGCAATGCCGCAAGACGGACATGTTTGGGTAAAATTGGGAAGCACAGTTGGTACAGTAGTGTTGCCTAGAACAACTTGTGTTAGAGTATAAACTATGATCATGTTCTCTTGCTCCTTGTTTATTGATCTCGAAGTGGAGATTGATGGTGCGAACTGAAACTTGGGTTGCATGAAATGGGGTTCTTGTCTTGCTACCATGGTGAATTTTAATGGAAGCTGGTGGATTTGCATGGAGAGGAGGAGACATGGCGTAGTATATATACTAGGGGACAATAACAGACACGGATATGACGCTTTTTCGGATTAAGGTATTTCAGCACGAAATTTGGTTTAATTTGTAATTTAATTTGGTCGAGTTTAAAACGTTTTGCGCGTGTTGAAATAAATTAGAAGAGAAATGTTAGAAAGGGAGAACTTGTGCACACCAGTTTGTTCTTAGCTGGAGATCTCTGATGCGGTGATGCCTCTGATTGATGCCGACTTCTGATATTGAAAATGAAAAGAAAGCGTCCAGATTATCTGTGGCTATAATGAATAAGTTAAATCGTGTCCCTAATGTCTGGTTTCTGTTTCGAATTAAACGTTCTATTCCCACAAAATTTGATGTTAATTTATATTTTCACGATTTTCAAAGGAAAGGTAAAGTGTAATTTTTTTGGGTTATTTAATATTACATCATAAAATTAATTTTTATCAGAAATTTCATTACAAACTAACTATTGAAAGAAACTGATTATCCAGTAATCCAGAACAACCATAAATAGACTGGGTGTTAAAAAGAATGAAAAAGATCAGAAGACACAGACGTCAGAGGATCGTCACACAGATCTGATAGATCTGTAGAGCCACAGAAAATCCGGATTTTTTGGTGATACTTTTGGCCAGGTCAAGTGGCCTTTTTCTTTTCTTTTCTTTTCCTCTCATAGAAAGTGGAGATTGTGACTTGTCTATAATTTTTTTTCTTTATTTTATTTTGAAGTCAAGTGGAGCGTGCTGAGCTGGAACCTGGAGGTTGTTTTTAATGAGAAGCAAATCTGAGAGGATAATGTGGGGACAACTAGTAAGAGAGCTAATAAGTCGGCCGATTTGCTTGTCCTAAGATATATAATTTTTTTGGTAGTATATTAACCGACATTGAACTACAACAAATCATTATTATAGAAATGTTCAAATGATGAGGATGAAGTAGCCCTGTTGTATTAGAAATAACTCAAAATCAGATTCTAAAAGTTCGTGCGCACAAGTTATATTGGTTAAATTGTATTATAATGGGCCTTACTGTCAATCACTTAAGAACAAAAATGTGGTGAATCACCAACTATTTAAATAATGACATGTATAAATAAAAGTAAGTCTAAACACATATGTCGTCAGCTCCATGCCTCCATGCGCACAGCTGCCTCCTCAGGTAAATTATATTCTTCACGCGCTATGGAAGCGATAAGTGAAATTCAAAAAGGAAAAAGAAAATTGAACTCAGCCTATGGACTCACAAAGACAACTATGCTCTTTTGACTTGGTCTAATTATTTTGAGGGATATTTTCTTAGGTGAGGAATTAATAATTTATTTTTTAAGAAACATAATTTATAGAGTAGAACTAGGGTGTTTTTTAAGTTTATTAAGTTTCTATGTGAATTCAACTCTAAAATTTATTGAATTGGCTTCAAATGACGAATACGAACCGCTGAAATCCATCTACTTCACGAGTGATGTGTCTACATGTGAAATTTTAAATTTACAAATTAATT
The DNA here is from genome assembly GCA_025461045.1 of Carex parvula. Lineage (NCBI taxonomy): Eukaryota > Viridiplantae > Streptophyta > Magnoliopsida > Poales > Cyperaceae > Carex > Carex parvula. The sequence continues at coordinate 932,098 of JAJGRW010000505.1, read as the reverse complement.
TTGTATAGAATCAAGTAGCAAAAAAACGTTCGAAAAATGAATGCATTAATTAAAATTAATTTATAAACATTCTAATTTTGACGCTTGACTTTATGCTAAATTAATTCGAAAGTGTCACACCCCAAGACAACCCGCCACGTATTTCTACGTAAGGCGTATTCCCATCACATACATTATCAATAACCATACAATAAATGCCACAGTTATTTCATAAGCAAAAGAGTTCTACAAACGATCATGACAGACACGGCTAGTAAAATGACCACTTCTATGCCTGTTCAATGTATCAATTATTTAAAATAGAGACTAAATCAACAAGTGGCATATTATGCCTTTTAGAATCTTCCCGCCTTAGCTCACTCGCGACCTTGCTCAGTACCTTCATCTTCATTACCTGGAACCCACATAAAAGTGGAACGGGTGAGAGACTCGAACATTCTCTCAGTACGGGATTTAGTTCCACCCCGGGGATTTGTAAAATCTTTCCTTTTGATCATACTATTTAAACAACTTTATTTATTCAATAACCAAAATGCAATCTATATTATCCTATCATGATGACCTATCATTAATGTAAGCACTTGTTACTTTAAAAATCTTATTAATAACTGACCATGACTTTGCTTGTTATGCATTATATCTCAAATCCGACTGCGACTAGCATTCCCCGCATGCCGGTCTTGACCGCGACTAACAGTTCCCGCATATCGGCCTTTCAAACATCAAACCCGAATGCGACTAGCATTCCCCGCATATCGGTCCCGACCACGACTAGCAGTCCCCGTGTATCGGCCTTTCCAGCATCGAACCCGATTGCGACTAGCAATCCCCGCATATCGGTCCCGACCACGACTAGCAGTCCCCGTGTATCGGCCTTTCCAGCATCGAACCCGATTGCGACTAGCAACCTTCGCATATCGGTCCCGACCACGACTAGCAGTCCCCGTGTATCAGCCTTTCCAATATCGAACCCGACTGCGACTAGCAGTCCCCGCATGCCGGTTCCGATCGCGACTAGCAGCCCCCGCGTATCGACCTTTCCATTCATTCAACTCATGGTGGTCGTTCGTTTTCTTATTCTATTATTATACTCAATTGATATATTTCATTCAGGTCATATGTTTCAAACGAAATAATCTTATCATTTATTCTCTAAACAAAGCCAAAGAGATTGTTCGAATCAACATACACAATTCTATAAGTAAAATAAAATGCACACAAAGGAATAAGTAATTAGTTTTACAAAAAGCCCAGGAAGCCCGTACCTGTTGTCGTGGGGCAGTTTACTGTTGTCTCTACTTCTCTCCTTATTTCGCCACTCAGATCTAGACCACGAAATATGATTTCTAAATCAATATCTATACACATTTCTCATTGCACAAATTATATTTATTAAGATTAGAACTAGACTACTTTACAATAAAAATAGATTTGGGATCATCGGTGAATAATTCCTAGGGTCTTCGGTGAAGATTTACCATTTAATGAAAAAAAAAGCATAACATAATTAGAATTACTAGGGCCAGCAAATGGATAACTATAAGAGATTGTTTATCAGAATCTTTATCAAATAAACAAATATAACCTAGAAATTATGGCAAATAATAAGTATGAGAAATCCTATCAAATGGATAACTATAAGAGATTGTTTAATCTATTTACTAAGCAAATAATTGAATGTAAGATTGAATACCTTATTTTCTTGATTTGGATTTCCAACAGGAGTTACGAAGGAAGAGTAATAATTATGTAGAGGAACCGTTTTCCTTAATTTTCTGAGAAGAAAGCGGAGAGAGAGAGAGTACTACAGATGAGTTAATTTAATTATAGGAGCAGTTGCTACTTAAGGGGAAAAGACGCTAATTGCAAGGTAGTTATTTTGGGAAGTTCTGGTTCTAATTTGAATAATTAACAATATATATATTGTGGGCTGCCAAAACTAATATTTAAATACTGATATGCATCGAGACATATTGGTTTTTATTACTTCAAAGGGTGCGGCTTAGGATCAGTTTTCAAATGAAGCGATCGAGGGGTTACATGAGTTGGTTATTTGAAAACAAAATATGGGCTGCTGGAATTAATATGCAAAATCGGATTTTGTGTTTTGGGTAGCTTATAAATGTATATAACTATTTCAATTACTGATGTAAATCGGGACCACAGTAATTTCTATTCAGGAGGTTATTTTAAGTTACTTGTTTTTATTAAATAAAACTATTTAAATAAGAAAGGAAGAAAGGTTGCTAAATGAATTTCATTGTACCTTAATTAATATAGTATTTTCAGTACGTGGTATTACAGAAAGTTTATAATTTTTACATGTAGACACATCACTCGTGAGTAGATGGGTTTCAACGGTTCGGATTCGTCATTTGAATCCAATCCGATAGGTTTGAGTTGAGTTCACAAAAAGGCTTGATGAACTTAGGAACACTCTAGTTCTACTCTAATTAATAATTTATAATTTACAATATTTTGTTGTTAATACTTATTAGCAAGTCCAAATTAAACCGGTGTAAAGTGTGATGGATGAATGGGCAGAGTCAGACTTTTAAACTATGAAAGTCAAATGAGTATAGGGGTCAATCGTATAATATTTTCATGTTGAGAATAAAATCAATTTTACAGTACTTACGACATTTTACTCTAAATCATATAAAAATCATACATAAATAAAAACTTAAAAAAAATATGAATCAATTCACCTCATTCATTCTACATACATCAGCTCTTACAAATATATATAACATGGTTGTGCAAAATGCAAGTCATGCATTTTTTATATCGACTTATAATATAATTCATACTTTATTCACACTTATTAATGTACTATTTGCTTTTTACACAAATTTGGTTGGTGTATTTTAACTACTTAATTTGCATTTTGTTCACACTTTCAATATATCGTTGTAGTATTAATGTTGTAAGAGGCTTCAAAAATTTTAGTAGGAGTGTCAATGGTATCTTGTTAGCTGTTTATCCGACCCGTATCTTATTCGATAAGGTGGGTATGAGTAAGGTTTTTTTTCGTTAGCTTATTGGGTATGGGTTTAGATAAGAATTTTTTTTCATTAATCAAATGGGTAAGGGTATGGGTAATGACTATTTCATACCTGTTACCCTATAGAGTAATTATAAAATCTAAATATATATTCAATTTAACTTCCAACTCACCTAAATATGTATTTATATTTTTGAATTTTTTTTCCTTTATAAAAAACAATTTAGTTGGAATTGATTGCACATTTATTTTTATTTTTTATTAAAAATGTAATTACATATGTGTGAAATGAATGAGTTTTTTTATATTTAATTTGTAAAATATAATAAAACTAATTATTATATTAGTGTTATCTATTATTCATCCGCTACCGTTTTAATACCCAATAATATTAACAGGTGTGGGTAGGGTAAAGTAAGGTTAAAATTTTAATGGGTATGAGTAGGGTATAGGTAAAATCATTTTTAATAGGTATGTATATGAAGATGCCACCATCCAATTAGTATTGTACTCATTGACACCACTGTTATAAAATAAAGACAAAGAATAATAAACAAGATAGAGAACACATAAAAGATGGCAATATCTTTATTCATATATTTCTCATGTGTACAATACAAGATTACAATGCCTCTATTTATAGGCTACAAATTGTAAATGAAAAGCCATTACAATAATAAATAAGAGATTAAATTTCAAATACTAGTGGGATATAAATTCCAATGGTAGTGGAGTAGTGGGGAAGTAAATGGGGATTAATATTGAGAGTTACAACATGAATGGACCATCCATTATATTCATAACACTCCTCCTTGGATGTCCATTCATAAGAATATGCCTCATTAAAACCTTACTAGGAAAAATCCTATAGGATAAAAACCTAGTGAAGGAAAAATAATACATTATTCTTTTAATACGCAACTACAACCTCACCAGGAAAATCCTGTGGGAAAAACCATGGTAAAGGAAAATGTAATGCATATTAACTCCCCCTCATGACAACATTAATCAAGATCTTTAAGTCGACCAACTCCAATATTACGGATCACATTTTCAAATATTAAAGTATGGAGTGTCTTAGTGAATAAATCTGCTAGATTCTCACTTGAACGGATTTGCTGAACATTAATAACATTATTCTTTTGGAGATCATGTGTGAAAAATAACTTTGGTGAAATATGTTTTGTTCTATCTCCTTTAATGTATCATTCCTTTAATTGAGTAATATATGCAATATTATCTTCATATATGATCGTCAGGATCATTTCTCCAGAAGACAAACCACATGTTTGACGAATGTGTTGAATCATAGATATTAACCAAACACATTCTCAGCTTGCTTCATGTATTGCTAAATTTTCTCAGAGTTAGCAAAGTATATGTTTAATTTCATTCCAATGTCTTTGCGTGGGAGAAGAACTATATTTTGCTAATAAATTTACAGCAAATGATATATCAGATATTGTATGTCCAGCAATATACATAAATGCTCAATGGATATTTATTCACATTTAATGATCTTACAACCATCAGAGTGCTCAATGGATGTGATTTTATCCATATAAAATTGTTTCAACACTCTTGCAATATAATTTTCTTGATGCATAAAAATTTTGCAATCCAAGGCAAAATTTTATCCTCTCAAGATCTTTTATCTCAAATTCTTCCTTTAAATAATTTATTGCTTTTGGAAGTTCTTCAGGAGTTCCAATGATACTTAGATCGTCAACATAAACTGCAATTATAACAAAATTATTTTCATATTTTTTCATGGACAGATCGTATCATTATTATATCCATGATTCAATAAATATTCACTTAGACGATTATACCATATGCGTCCAAATTTCTTTAATCCATATAAAGATTTATTCAATTTAATTGAATAATGTTCTCGAGAATCTAAATTATATGCTTCCGGCATCTTAAATCCTTCAGGGATTTTCATATATATATATATATATATATATATAGTATGGCTAAATTGCTGCCGGCAGCATTCTGGCCAGCTGCTGCCGGGGGCAATTTGGTCATTTCCGGTGTTCAAACAACAAATCTGAACCGTTCAACGTGTTCTAAATATTAAAATCTACTTGGAGACCAAATTTTACATTTTTTGGAATTTGTTTTACTATTTATTAAGCCACTTTGAAAATTCCAGATCACACGGTCCAGAATTTTGGTGCACTGTTCACCCGGATCAGCCAATTTCAAAGTGGCCTAATAAATAGCTAAAAAATTCCAAAAAATGTAAAATTTGGTCTCCAAGTAGATTTTAATATTTAGAACATATCTGTATAAAAAAATTTGTTGTTTGAACACCGGAAATGACCAAATTGCCCCCGGCAGTAGCTGGCCAGAATGCTGCCGGCAGCAATTTAGCCAGTCCCTATATATATATATATATATATATATATATATATCATTATCAAGCGAGCCATATAAATAGGCTGTAACAACATCCATTAGGCGCAAATCAAGCCCTTCATGTACTGCCAGACTAATTAAGTATCGAAAAGTTGTTGCATCCACCACAGATGAGTATGTCTGTTCATAATCAATTCCAGGTCTTTGCGAAAATTCTTGGGCTACAAGTCGAGCTTTATATCTCACAATTTCACCTTTCTCATTTCGCTTTCGCGTAAATACCCATTTGTATCCTACTGGCTTTATGCCTTCGTGTATTGGGACTATAGGCCCAAAAACTTTTCGTTTTTCAAGAGAGTTTAATTCTGCCTCAATTGCGCCTTTCTGTTTTGGCCAATCATTTCTTTGTCGACATTCTTTAATAGACTTCAAGTCATGATCCTCATTATTCATTATATTTAGCGCTATATTATATGCAAATATCATTGATATCAATTTTATCTCGGTTCCATTTTATTCCATTCATAATATAATTTATCGATATCTCTTTATTTTCATGAATTTTAGATACCTGAGTTTCTGCTGGAACTCCAATATTACTTATAGTTTTATCTGAATTTATCATATCCTCGACTTGACCATTTTCATTTTTTGCTCCTTTTCTTTTTCGAGGATTTTTATCTTTGGAACCGATTGGTCTTCCACGCTTCATGCGTGTTATAATTTCATTAGTCTGTCCAACAGGGACATCGACTTTAATTGGAGCATTAGCAGCTGGTACATGTGATTTGGTCACTTTCTTTGTAAATACGTCTGGCGATTGATTAACTAATCTTTCCAAATGAATTATCTTTTAAACATCTAGTTCATATTATTTATGATGATCTAAATTAGACAATGATAATTCATTCCAACTTATATATTTTCTCAGCTGATTGTTTTTCTCCCCCTAAGGTTGGGAATATTAATTCATCAAAATGATAATTGGCAAAACTAGCCGTGAATAAATCTACCATCAATGGTCTAAATACTTTATTACATATGGAGATTCAAATTCAATATAAATTTCCAACTTTCTTTGTTGTCACATTTTAGTGCGTTGTGGTGGAGCAATTATAACATATATCGCACATTCAAAAATTCTTATATGGGAAATATCAGGTATGTGACCAAAAACCAATTACAAAGGAGAAGTTTTATAATAGCTTGTTGGCATCATGCGAGTGTTGTTGCATGCAAAATAACAAGTTCTCATTTTTGTGTATGAACATAAGCTACATGATGTACAACATCAATAGACATGCATTGTCTGAGAAATAAATTCATCAACATTGTCTAGATGTATTTTCTTAATTGAATAATCATAAAATTATGCTCTTAATCAAATCAATTGAGCAAATAATCTTGCAAACGTCAGGTTGTGAGTTGACAATGTGACCATACTATTGATGCATCAATATAACTATAAAATATCTAAATGGTTCACATGGTGGATATTGGTCTAGAAATATCATCTTGTATACGTTCTAGAAATGAAATCAACAAATAAAAATTCATAAGATTAAAGAATCTTCTGGTTCTTTAATGAATGTCCACATTAATTATCTATTATTTTTCGCACCATTATTGATCCGGAATGGCCCAACCGGTCATGCCAAACTATGAACATATTTTTATTTGTAAGCTTCTGGTTTACAATAACATGTGCTTCAATTGCACTAATATATGTGTAATACAAACCGGAGGAAAACATAGATAATTTTTCCAATATGCATTTTTTATCTGAGATTTTGCTAGTTATATAAAGATGTTTAATATTTTCTTCATTAGTTGTCTCAACATGGTATTCATTTCGGCGGATATCCTTAAAACTTAAAAAATTTCTTTGAGACTTAGAATAATATAATGCATCATCAATATAAAGTTGAGTTCCTCCATGTTACAACAAGGTTGCTCTTCTGGAGCCTTCAATCAATTTGTTTTATTAACAACAATTACTATTAACAAAAAAAAAATACCACCACAATAACAAAAATAATAACAATAATTGCAAATAAAAAAATACCATAACATTACTTCAATAATAACCATTTTTTTTTATTATTACCATCATTAATCAAGTGATTAATTTCATCATTAATCAAGTGATTAATTTTTACTTTCCAATTCTGTTGAAAAAGTTTGAGTCGGGGTCTAGTCCATTGCATGTCAGATCGTGTAGTTAATCAGAAAAAAAATATTAAAGTAAATAATAATTAGATTATGTAATAGGCAATATCGGTTTCTGATTTGAAAACCTCCTTTTCATTAAGACTATTTAAATCATAAAGTGTAACAGTTTAAATTTTGTTAAGAAAAACATAATAATTTTAATCACTTAAAAGCTTATACATTAAAGCTTATGTTTCTGATGCAAAATCTAAAATCAAGATCCTAGCATTAATAAAGTCATTAATTTTTTTTTTTTTTTACTATCACGTCCACATTTACGAGTATATCCATAAATATTGTTATTATTATTGTTATTATTATTATTATAATAATGTGTTGCTACATTCACTTCGGGGAATGAAACATAACTAATTGGACTAAATTCATGATCATCAACTCGTTATTTTATTCAACCATAAGGATACAAGAAATCTATTCCAAATATTTATAGAAATCTTCTTCAAGAAATTATATTATTGAAAACATAGTATGAACATCATTAAAATTTGTGCTTCATATAAATTTCCTTGGAATTTTCTACAGGAAAATTTCTTAAAATCTTCTTGAACAAATTATATTTCTTGAAATCTTCTTCAGGAAGATTATTATTGAAAAATAAAATTAACATGAATATCTTATAAAAAAATTTGAAATCTTTTTCAAGAAGAATTTTCTAATATCTTTTGAAATCTTCTTCAGAAAGACCTTCTTAATATTTGTTGAAATCTTCTTCTGAAAGATTGAATTATTGAGAAAAAAAAAATTAATATGAACATGTTAAAACTGAATATTATGACAGAATGTGTGGTGTTTTTTTTTTTTCAATACTATAGCTTCGGGCCATCAGTTAATAAAATAATAATAAATGTTAATTGAATTGGCTTCCGGCCAACACTATGACATCCGTTAATGCCAATACCATGACATTCTTTATTAAAATTGAATTCCATATTAATCATTACTAATCAGATGTGAATTGCTTCGAGCCAATTTAATCTTATAATTAAACTTCGGGCTAATTAATAAAATTGTTGAAATGGCTTCCGGCCAATTTTATTAGCATAATTTATATTCATATGGCTTCGGGCCATTTGATAAACATAAGTTATGTTTAATGTAAAAAGATAACATAATATTATCATAATATAACTTAAAAGGTAACATAATTAAATATAAAAAAATTACCTTGAATCTTCAAATAGTAGAGTTCTCGTGCTGATAACGTGTTATAAAATAAAGACAAAGAATAATAAACAAGATAGAGAACATAAAAGATGTCAATATCTTTATTCATATATTTCTCATGTGTACAATACAAGATTACAATGTCTATATTTATAGGCCACAAATTGTAAATGAAAAACCATTACAATAATAAATAAGAGATTAAATTCCAAATACTAGTGGGATATAAATTCCAATGGTAGTGGGGTAGTGGGGAAGTAAATGAGAATTAATATTGAGAGTTACAACATGAATGAATCATCCATTATATTCATAACAACCACTAATTTTTAGTTTGTAAATGTTGAATTTCAAACTTTTAGTTTTGACAATTATCATTTACCCCCTGCCGCGAATTATGCAACTAGTGTTAATGACTCTCGACAATTAATTTACTATATAATGCGCAATTTAAGTTGAAATGACCGGAATACACTTGATTAGTTCATTCTTGCTAAATATTGATTGCTTTGTACGTTTGCCATTCTCATGTGTGAATAAAAATAGTATCATTTTAATTATTTATTTAACTATATATTCCTAAAATAAAGCATATGAAAAAAATATCAAATATATCATGTATTACAAATATTTAATAAAGCACATACATATTTTTTTTAATAATTACTAGCTTTCTACAATTAAAAAATTCATAAAATATTATTATTTTAAACATTGTACTATAAACATACGAGGTCGTTTTGCTCATTTCATTCTTATAATTGAGCAATAATAGTAAATTAACTATCGGAGGGTCACTATCATGGATTGCATATTTAGGAAGGACATGGTCAATATTAAAAATTTGAGGGTCAAACTTACCGCAAACTAAAAGTTTGAGGTCTTCTATGACATTACCCCTATATTCTTCAAAAATAATTGTAAATAAAATTTTATACAAATTTTGAAGCACTCGGTTCACACTTTATTAACACTTGTCATTAATAATCTTTACACAAACTTAATTTGTACTCTTTAATTACAAGGTTCATTTAAATGCACCAACTTTTTTTATTAAGAAAATGTAACAAGCATGTACACAGTTTTTCTAGAAGTGTGAATTATGACAAAATTTTGAACAAACAAAAAATAAACCACGTAAAAATTTATTTCATATCTCATAAATTTGTTTCCTTGCAATTGGTGATTAAAATTTATTTAAAATTGAACTTCTTATATTTTAAGGTTGTAAAATTGAACTTCAAGTAGGGGATAATCGACAGTTACATTATATTGCAAAAAAAAAAAAATATTATAGGCTCTAAAATTATAAACTAGTATTTTGCCCGTGCTTTGCTATGTGTTCAGAATTCAAAATAGAAGCAAATCAGATCAAGTATTTTCATCTTTAACAATGTTTGTCTTTATATAATTTCTCTTTATTCAACAATTAAATAAACTATTTTGGCTTTACCTCTATGTTAAAAAGGATGGTAATCAATATTTAGTGAGCAAACATGTTAATTACTTTCTTATTTTGTTGTAATCAATAGCATAAAAGAAAGAAATAAATGTTATCAATTAATTTCTTTTATGGCAACATTAAAAAATGTAAGGAGAAATTCAATGTAGTGAGTGTTCAGAAAACTAAATACAGACTTAAACACAATAAATATCAATACATTACCAATAAAATCAAAATTGCAGATTTTTTTTATCCTAACCGTTTAAAATCCAATGAATTAAATTACAGGCGCTGACGAATTAGAATATCTACATGCTTGATATAAGAAGAGAGATATTATAATAATAAATAATTACAAATTCTACATGAAATAAATTTAAAGCTTCAAAATGCAGTCCAGTATCAAATCCACCTACTAGCATCCACTTAGGCATCTCCCACAAGAATAGCAATGTTCGAGTTAGAACTCATTTGGTTGTGATTTTCCACCGAAACCCATGAATAGTATAAAACGATAGTGATGTGCATGTTTTTTTTTAGGTAAGGTGGTAATTTGCCATCTTATGGATTTTCATAGATACAAAAGTATTTACACAAACCCAAATGGGCCTCCGATAAGCTATTAAATATTTACAATCTCTGAATCTTTATTAGATGTTTCAAAATCATTTAAATTAGATGTTTCAAAAAGACTAGATATTAAATATTTACAACCTCCGATACTGATGTGCCTGTTAAATTAGATGTTTCAAAAAGACTAGATACTTTTTTATCTTTTTTATTCTGAATATTTTGTCTGGATATTTTGAAAAAACTAATAAATTAATTAGTTCTAAGTACATACATCATAAATATAAATAGGAAGTCTTCACTTTCGATCATGTATCAAATAAAAGATCAAGCTTTCTATGTGAGATTTTTTATTCCAAAAGATTTTGGACATAATCTATTCAAAATCGGACTAAAATTATCTCCTTTTTTTTCTTGAAGGTTAAATGATATTGTTCCACTAATATTTTAATTTGAATTAAAGAAGAAAAGTTATTTACACTGTCATATCTCATTCTCTTATATTACATCATCTAAATTAAAAAATAGTTCTCGATAAGACTAAAAAAAAAAATTATTTCTAAGTTATGATGCGAACAATCTCCAATTATGTATATCTATGTCGTCTCATTAAATAATATGCGCTCCGTCTTGTTTGCGTCAAATTTTGCATAGATAGTTCAGATTCATGTGCCGTTTAAATTTATTTAAATTCTAAACCCGATCGGATGTCTAGATCCGACTTTGAAATAAAATTTGTCTAAAGCAATTTAATAAAAGCCTAATTCCGTTTCTCTCCCCACAAAAGAAATTGTAGTTAGAAATTTTTACTTGAGTTTGTAATAGGTGTTTTGCTCAGCATCTCAAGTAATATTGTGCAGCGGAAAGATGTAAGAATGTTAATATTATTAAAGAAAGTGACTAATTATATCCTGCGAGTTGTATTTAGTTTTACTTAAATCAACTGTCATTTGACTTGTGCGAATACTGTGAACTCTAAACTCAATATTGTATCTTCAATTACAAATCATATATAATACGTAATTCAAAATTCTAACAACCATCGAATCTTGCAAGTGGTCCTAAGTTTGTTGCTAACCGTTTGCAACTTTCACAACTTGCCAAACTGTCTGTACTTTCTGCGGGACCACTTGTTGTACTTTCAGAGTGACAGCTTCTAGAAAATTTTAAAACCAAACCACATCTCAAACTTGCAGTTATTCCTAAATAACACCTAAAATTATGCAAAATTAATTTTTTTCGAAATTAAATTTTTGAAATTTTTAAATATTTGTTTTTATTTTTTAAAATATTTTATTTTTTTATCATTTTTTTTCTTCAATTATTAATATTTATATATGCATCTATACCATGTAAAATAAGACTTCAATACTGTAAAACTCACAGATGTAAACTATAAAACTAACAGATACAAACTATAAGACTTCAATACTGTAAAATTGACACATGAAACTATAAAACTAGCATATACAAACTATAAAACTTCAATACTGTAAAATTCGCGGATGTAAACTGTAAAACTAACAGATGCAAACTATAAAACATCAATAATATAAAATACATTGTTCAACAAAAATAACATTGTTCAACAGTAGCAAACACAAACAATAACATTCAACACTCAAATACATTTGTTCTACACAAGCATACTATTCAACATACAAACAATGCAATTACTTCATAACCCTCTAGTGAATGTTATTTGGATGAGTGAGAAGTCTCATCACTAGAACAACTCGTTCCTTCGAAATATCATTATGTAAAAAAAAATAATCAAGGTTATAAATTGGAGTTACCTTGCGGTGATCAGATTGTAGACAAAGTGCAAAATAAAAATTGTACAGTTTATTGATCCTTCTCCCTGCTTTGGGCACACCTCTTCAATAATATCAACACCTTTCCAATCTAGTTTAGCTGAAAGATAAATTAATATCAACAATTAATAAAAATTTCAAGTCCTAATCTTGTAAATCATTGGCAAAATTCTGAAAAACTAGTTGAACAACTATTGCATGAAATCTGTAAAATAACTGATATATTCTATAAAACTATTGCATAAAACTTGAAAAACTATTGAATGAAACCTGTAAAATAACTGATACATCTTATGAAATTTTTGCATGAAACTTGTAAAATTACTGATACATCCTATCAAATTATTGAATGAAACCTGTAAAATAACTGATATATCCTATAAAACTATTGTATGAAACTTGAAAAATTATTGAATGAAACATGTAAAATAACTGATACATTCTATTAAATTATTGCATAAAATCTGTAAAATAACTGACATATCCTATAAAACTGTTAAGTAGATCATGTAATAGTTTATTGCATTTCAAATTCTAATCATGTAAATCATTGGCAAAATTCTGTAAAACAATGTATAAAAAGACTTTAAATCAACAAAATTTACATGTCGAATAATGTAAATAAAAATAGACATTCAGATAATACGAGATCTGTGAAATAATTGCATATATCTTGTAAACTATTGCATATATTATGTAAAACTGTTAAACAGATTCTGTAAAATAAAGAAAAGAAACATAATGCATAGATCATGTAAACTATTGCATATATCCCGTAAAAATATTAAATAGATCCTGTAAAATACTCTACAGAACCTTAAACCTGATTGATAGATCATATAAAATACTGTATAGATTCTATAAATCTATTAAATAAATTCTGAAAATTTAAATCAGAAAAATAAAAAATTTACAAAACTAGACCAGATTGACAGCTGATCTGTTAGATCAGATCAGATCAGACTCGAAATATTACCAAATCGGATCAGGATCCGCTAAAAGCAGCTGATCGGTAGCGATATAGCACTACTACATTGATACTGTAAAACTAACAAATCGACACAGTAAACACTGACAAATAAATCGACACTGCACATTTTGTTCGAACACTTGCTTTCTAATTTTCTCAAGCGACAATTTCCAAATCAAAATTTAGGAACGATGTACAACTCACTGTTCGTGACCTAAGTAATTAGCAAAGTTACCCACTCGATTACACTTTGACAAAGAAGAAAGAGAGATAATGAAGTTATAACAAGGGTAGATCTCGAGAAGCGGGACCTAGCTGGAAGTGAAAGTCAGAAGCAAGGTGCATTTTCCACAGAGCGGCAGCAAGGCTTCTTGCTGACGTGGCGTCGGACTGTAGGAGGGGGGACGAAGGCAAAAACACAACCTCTATGTTGGTGCCTTCGGTAGGGAACACAGCGGCGCCGGCTCTAACGAGGAGTGTAGAGGGAGATCACCAAATCTGTAGAGGGAGGAGAGAGAGATTGGAACGGGGGAGATGGAGGCGATCTGCGCTGGAGCCTCCGGTGTGAACACGGTGGATGGAAGGGGGACGATACCTTTTCTTAATTTGTAAAATTAAAATTGTGTTGACGGAATAGGAAGGTTTTATTTAAGACAGTGTGGGAGATTGGAATATTTAAGAAGCCTTATCTAAACTTTTGGATAAAAGCGGATACAGAAGGCTGAGTACCAAAATCTTTTCTCATTATTAAAACATAAAATTATATTTCAAATTTATTTCTCTCATCCTGACGCCCCAACAATACAAACAAATAAAAGAAGGAAACAAAATACAACAATACAAACAATAACAGAGGAAAAAAATACAACAGTACAGAAAACCCCCAATTTAATCAAAAGCTACAACAATCTTTTTCAATTTTAACTGTATATTTCGAAGTTGTAAAATTGGTCATCTCTTCTCCCAAACTGCATAGCCACAGCTGCCACTGGCAACCAAGCGGAAGTTAGATGGAATCAATCCTCCAAGCTCATTTCTTGGCCCAATTTTCACCATAATTTTCTCGTCTATTGCCGCCAAGTAAAGATCCGCATCCGCCACGAGGATCCGCAACTTGCTTCCCGGGTTAATACCATTTCGGGTCCTGATCGCAGATAATGCACTGATCTCCGCCTTCAGACCCCAATCGATCATATGGTCGTAGAACTTCATTTCACCACACACACAAAAAATAGTACAATCAATGATTCAATACAATATATTATTTAATTAAAATAGGCACAATTATTAGAATGGAGAGAATTATTTCGAACTTACGATGGTTGGGGTGCCGGGATGAGTGAGGATATAAGCATAGCCTTGCATGACCTTGTCAGCAGGGAAAGGCCACATCTTTTGGGTCGAACCCGTGTCGTGGTTATCTATAAATGTGACGGCTCTCTCGGGCCACCACCCGATCATACCAGGTGGTTTACCATTACCGTCACGAAGTCGCCACAGCTCACCTTGCACAGCTACCTGAAGGATCCCTTTCGTAGTGAAGTCGAATGCTGATGCCGGCCCCTCTGCCCCCTGTACCCAGTTAACCAGCTCTTGCCGTTCTGTGTCTTGGTTGCTCGCTGGTTTTCCGTCTGGCCCGTATGACAGGGAGCTCCATATCTCAGCAACAACAAAATCTATATTAACAAACATATTATTAATCAGAATATGTAGTGAATAACTAAGATGTCATTTTTGGAAAATTGGAAGGAGAAATTAAATTATTTCATGCATGCCAGACCTGGTGCCGTGTTCTTGATGTAGATCTTTGCAACATCAGGCGAGTATCCTTTTGCGAAGTCCAGACGCCATCCGTCGAACCCAATATCAGTCTTTAACCAATTCAACCAATCTGAGAGCTCCTTTTGGACCCTTGGGTTCAGGTGGTCAATGTCGGGAGCAGCGGCAAAATCATTGCCAGTATCTGGATTACCTCTGCCATCAGAGTACTGACTGTCGTCCCGGCAAATCATGTCCGGGCCCCAATCAAGGCGTCCATCGGTGGTGCCACCTATAAAAATGCAATATATGCCCCGAGCATCTTTTTTATCAGCACAGCGGTGGTTGATAACTGTGTCGGCAACGCACTTGATGCCTTTGGCATGGAAAGCACTTATCAATGACTTGAGTTCATTGAGCGTTCCGTATTTTGATGCATTGAGATCATAGAGCCTTCCCGGCATATAACCTGAGTAGTAATTTGGGTTGTGAGCAAATCTTGTTGACATAAACATAAAAAGAAAAGGAAATATAACTTGCTAGTAATTAAAGAGAAAGCCTGAGGCCACCGGAACATTTTTTGTTGTGCAATACTTGTTATACTACGTATGCATTTCGATGCAATGTCGTTAACTCATTATATCCTCATAGAGATCCTTTTTTTGTGATTCAACATCATGATTCATGCAGTTATGCATATCATACCAAGTACAAATATACAAATAACTAATATAGCATGATAAAGAAAAAGGGGCAACAGAGAGAGGAGGAAAACCTTGTGGTGAAACAGAGTGAGAAGGGGGAGGAAGCCAAACATGGGTGACTCCAGCGTTAGCTATGTCATTAACCTGAGCCTTTAAGTTGTTATACCATCCTCCTTCCTTTCTCCATGACTCCCAGTTAAAACCCTGAAATTAAAAGATAACTAATTTTGTAGTTAATCTTTAAAATAATCTGGCTATCTTTATTGTGTCAGGTTAATCTGTGTTGGATATAATAAAATGATATATATGTTATTCAGCACTGGACGTTTATTGCATTGTTATATGTATGGTACTGTATACTGTTAGTAATTTCAAATTTATTTTTCCTTTTTTTTTACCCGGCCTCCTGAACAAATTGACAATTTATATAATAACATCTCCGATATTACGCATGCAAACATGCAAAGGGGTGTAACAAGAAAATTAGATAGAGATAATTGAAACATAAAATGTAATGTGTGGCAGCTGATATTTAAACTCAACTATTATAACCAGAAAGTGGAGTTCTAACCACTAAGTTGCAAATTAACACATATTTAACAAATTATGAGTGGGGTTGAACTTTATATATAAAAAACTTAAAAATATTCAATAAAATTTCAATGTACATGATTTAAAAATTTAAAATTATGGGGTGCTAAGCAACTCATGAATTGACTGTATATAGAGGTGGATCTAGAAAGGAGGTCATTTGACCCTCATTCATTTTCAAAATTCTTGTGCCTACACATGATTTTCTAGTTAATAAAATGCTATGAGTATTGTAAAATTGACCTTCATACATAACATGAAAATTTTATATGATTGACCTCTAATATGCATTTGACTATTATAACTTGAAAGTTTGACTCAGCTACATGCAGGGGCGTACCCATGGGTATTGAACGGGTCAATTGACCCTCATTTAGTTTAATTTTTTTTTGTATTTATGTATTATATTCTATATATTTTAAGGGTAAAATGCTATGAGTATTGTAAAATTGATCTCCATTTATGAATTTTTTTACTTGATTGACCTCCCTCCATTATGTGTTTGACCTCCATATATAGTTTGAAAATCTGACTTTGCCCCTGACTACATGCATACATATGTACAAGTACACATACCTGAAAGAGGATTTGAGCTAGTGATATGTGGGCAGCAAATGTTAGAAGAAGTGTAACTACAAGGAAAACATGAGATAGAGAAACCAAGTGCTTCCCCATCTGTGCTCTGCTACTGCTTAATTATAACAAGGAGAAAACTGCCAAGTATATGTCTTGTAACAAAAGGTTAATTGGGAAAATGAAAATTGTTGTAGTGAGAAGTTGGGTTGCCATGTGGTGTGTTTATATAGGGAACCATTGGCGGCTCAATGCCATGGGCTGAAGGTCCTGAGTGGCTGCTGTTGCTGCTTACTTGGCGTCAATACTGTTAGAAATTCAAGTCGGTCCCACCACTATGGATAAAGACTAGCCGTTAGCAACTGAAAGAGAATTGCTCCCATACATCCTTGTCAACACTAGGTGTACCAATTTAATTTTTAGTTTCATGAAATGTTGGCTTAATTATATCTTTATCTGAACTCAAGCGAACTTATAGATTTCTTCGGAAAATTAGTATTATTTCAAAATGAGATTTAGTAATAACCTGACTTAATCATGATCATGAGATAATTCAAACTAATTAAAAGTTGAAACCTATCCAATGATAATATTCAACGTAGCTCACCTGATACAAATCATATATGTATATCAACTATATCATTGTGATCAGAAAAAAAGAAACACTCAAGTATAAAATTAGCATTTGATGTAGAATGATCAGAAATCAATCGAATGAAACTAGAATTGACGTGACATAGTGTATTGTTGCTCCTTTGACAGATCCGTTATCATATATAAATATAAAATTATTTTCAATTGATTTGATAGTTAGTATTTATAGCTACTTTGTAGTATATTTACATGGATTTTGAATTAATGCACAAACAACTCCAAAACAAAATCAGGAGAGAGAGGGAGAGAAAGATTTGTGTATAAGTTCATTTTCTTTACTTTTGTATATAAATTATCTCTGATTTTAGACCTCAATAATTAATTTATAGCTGTAATATGGACATGAAATTTTTTGGTATGTTTCTAAATAACAATTAATATCAAATTATAAGCAATTAATGTATAATGGGACAATAAATTGATTAAAGTTTTAAATAAAAGGACACAAAAAAGTAGTAGTATATATTACTATATATGTTATTATAAATATAAAGTATTCTTCTAATAAAGATTAAAGTCAAAGTCACGTAACTATTTAATATTAAAAAAATTGAGTTTTACAACTTTATATATTTGTTATATAAACTATTCATTAAATATACATGCACATTATTGATCAATACACTATGCAAAGCATCGATTAATTTGATTTTAGGTACGTATGACACTAAAATCATAAAGATAAGATGTAGAAGCAAATTGTAATTTTGAGGGGATAACAATTAATTAACAGGCACAACTGGTAGCTTCTGCCAGCTTTAAAAAAAAAACAATTAATTAACAGCATTAAATTGCAAACACCAAACAGTAGACCAGCTGGTTCCGTAGGCGGTCAAAGTGGGGACCGATAAGAACCAAGGATTGGAGGCAGTGATCAGCAGCGGCGTAAATCTACGTGTACCAAAGTCTATCCTTTTCATATTTCTCTTTTCACCATCCTTTACGGGTATGAAAGGCTTGATTGAGATCAGCATCACCACAACTTGCATGCATGCCATCCTACCTCTGTTGATAGGCCTCTCGTGTTGTTCATGACTTCTTTCATTCACACAAGTTATAACCAATCTGCAGATATATATCCAGTCTTTAATTGCTCTTGCATGCATATCTTAAATTCATGCAAGTCGGTCGACGGAGGCATTTTGGAGCTATATATTTCCTTAATTATTTCGTGCGTAGGTGCATGCAGCATTAATTAGCGTCAGTTTTAGCGGCTCAAAGTAGTAAGTTCAGCTGATAGGAAAGGACAATTTCTCGAGTTCATAAAGTTTATTTTTTCTGAAAGATTAGTTTTCTTTTTCGCCTTTAGAAAAGATTATGTTGAAGAGGATTTATTACGATACGTGTGTCAGTGATGTGATTGGTGTTCGGCGTGTTATGATCATTTTTCGTGATAAATGATACGATATGCAAATTAGTTTGATTATGATACATCACTAGACACGACACATCATAGAATTCAACCAAGCGTGACTACGATTCAAAATAACAATTTAAATTCCTAACAATACATTAATTTTTTATACAAATTTTTTTACAACATTGTTTCTTTAGTTTATAATTATTTCATTTTTTTTACATTTTTCTAGCTATATTTTCTTACTTGAACTAACTTAAAATTCAAAAAAAATAATTAAACGTGACCAGCCACATAATTATGTTTGGTCACGGCATAACTAATGTGTTGTGACTATTTATATGATTTTAGTTACGTCACAACATGACACATGAAAACTTAAATTGGTCACAACACGCACGACATATGATCCAACTCAAGACGTGACTAATCACGACATGACACAATATCCATCCCTAGTACCGAATAAGTCCTCTTTTGATCAAGCCTAGTCAAAGAGAAATGTTTCTCGATCATCCAGAAATTAGGTATTTTTTTTCTCTAAAATTTGAAAATAACGTATTTCACTTTCTAAAATTCATAATATCATATTTTTCATTTTTAAAATTTAAAAACTCACAAATATACCCAACTAATTTTCTTTTCAATTAAAATTCATTTTAAATTTATAAAGTATCCATTTTACTCTTTATTAAAAAAATATGTAGCATATTTTAGGTCTTTTAATTAGTTGATCGTGAGAACAAATATAATATATGGTTAAAATATTTTCCTACTTGTAATACATATATAAGCGTATGTCTAAATGTCACTGTGTGAAAACCCCAGAAAAATAAGTATATATTATATTATCCTTTTATTTGAAGTTTTTGAAGGCCTAAAATGCTGATCATTTTGCGATCTAATTGTAAAGCAGTACTCCTCAGAACATGTTTCTCAATTTACTTCTAGAGAAATTGAAAAGATATTTGAAAGGGGAAGGATTTATTAACATCCAAATTGTTTGATGAGCGAATCACACTTCATGGGAATAAACAAGACCGGTTATCTATGTTTTATGTCATAGAAAGAGTTAAGAATTATAAATATTGTTATTTGTCAAACACACAGTTTATATATATGCTCAGATCAGATCAGTGAAATCTCTAATCAAATGCAACGTTTCAACCAATACATGTTAAACTAAACCGTAACAATTGATAATATTGGCTCTTTCCTGTTACGAACAACATTTCAAATTTGCAACCTTAGAACGAGATTTCAAAATTTCCCTCCCTCTTTATATGGGGTTTTGAGACCGGTTATGTATTTAAAAACAAAAAAAAGAACAACAATATCAACGAAGCTAGGTTCGAAAAGCAGATTTTAGAGTAATAATTTTTTATACGAAGAATTGTTCATATTTCTACTAAAACTTCTCTAATTTTTAGTTTATTCATCAAAATCTCAATATATCTTGTTTTTCCATCAAAAACTTCTCTACAATTTTCCTATCAAAATCTCGATATATCATATTTCCCAATCTAAACTTAATTATTTCCTATTTCTTCTTTTTTTTCATTTAATCAGATAAAATCTTATCTAATTAATCATCAAATTCATATAAAAAATTAAATTGACCACTTTACTCTTCCATATATTCAAATTATGCACATAATCATCGCCACCCGTTCCCCAACCCTCTCCGCTCGCATGTGCTCGAGATTGCCAGCTGCTCTGACATAATGGCAGCCATCGCGGCGGACTTCTCGAGGCACTATCACCAAAGTCACACTGAGGCAGCCAGCAACGTCTTCTAGCTCTGTCGTCATTGCTTTATCTTGTCTCTCTCAGGTGCGTTTTTGTCCGCCTTCTTGGATAATTGCTCCATATGGGTATTATATGTTCTTGTTGTTAATGGAGGGGGGTACCTAGTGTGTCCAAGTGGGTAATTAGATGATTTCTTGCCAAAGTATAATCTGTTATTTGAATTACCAGTGTATCGATATAATACTATTATCAATAGCTCCCAATATGAATGCTTTGAATAAACTCCGTGACTTCTCTAAACAAGATAGTTTATTTCTTAATAATTCCCATACCGCTTCTTGGAGAATTTTTTGTTTTGGTGATTATAGAACTTCCTGAATAAACGGTCCAGTAATATATGGAACAGGCGAACTTGAATTCTTTGTGGAACTCTTTATATCTTTAAAATACTTCTTGATGGTAATAGAGTGAATTCCAAGGATTCTTTCAAATTTCTTTGAAAGGCTTATTTCCTAGGGCTTACTTGATTTACCAACTATATATCCTTTGAAAACATAATACCATTGGAATTTGATAGGGCCATGTTCCCAAGACCCTCACTAACCTCTCACAGGCCATGAAGAATCTGCACTTTATTCTTTGTATTACTACTTAATTCAGTACGTGCAAACCTCGTTCGTATAGTGGTGTACACACCATAATGCTTAGGCGTATAGGGGTGACCGGTTAGGAATATGGTACAATTATCCAAGATCCAATAAGGGAAATAGACGTAGCAGTTGATCCCTTGTGATCCGATCTCAGTTAGAAACCTATTGAAATATAGATCTGCAAACGAACGTCGCGTTCTATAGACCGACAGTGGGGTAATCTCGGTTATTTCAACTACAGAAGGTATAAAAGATGGACGTAGCTGTGAACTTAAATCCTTCTAGTATTGGTAATGGAGACTTATTATTGATCTTTATGCGATTGATTAGATTGAGGTTTGGGTACCATCCCCTTGCTAGTCTTTCTCAATTATGGTGCTATAGCGTAGCAGTGATTAGCACTAAGATAGGATTAGCAACTCTCAAATTTGCATTTGATACCAGTGCATGACGCACTCAAATCTGGCCAAACCACATGCGACACCGATTGGAGTTAGAAACCATAATTGACATGTTAAGCATTGATGAGTCCAAATTAAACTACTAACTTTCAGTATAAATTAATATACTTTTTAACCCTAATGTCTACTTACGTTCAGATCACAAGCGCATAATCCTACCATGTAGTATAATTAGAGTGTCGATCCACATGGATAGTGTATTAGTTATATAAATTTTCGCTGGTCTAGGTACTTAAGGGGTTTTGAAATAGGTTTGAAAACAAGTTAAAAATGGTTTTTAATAGTAAAAGGTAGGGTTCAATACCCTCAAGGTTTATACAGGTGGCGCTAATTGTGCTAAGGTTTGGGTTAAACAATTAAATAGAGATTCTCTAGGGTTCAAATTTTCTCCTTCTAAATTATACAAAAAAAAATATTTCTGACGTCTCTCTACCCCGCATGCGGCCTGTCACCCCGTATGCGGCATAGATTGTCCCACATCTACCTCGCATGCGGCACTGTCACTACCCTGTAGGGCGTGCTGGGTTTCTGTGTACATGATTTCAAAGGTTTTTCGATCTCGCAATCGGCTTTTGGGGGCAACAGTTCAGAGTATTATAAGTATACAATTATCTTTCTCACACAAACACAATTGTTCATATCCTATTCTACCCCTCAATTAATTATCCCAAAGACCCTACCTAAATTAAGTATCTATTAATAAAACCTAAATTTCCAATCTACGCTATCTTGTCAAGGGAGCCCACCGGGTTCTAACTCTAGTCTTTGAACCACTGCCAGGCTTCGTTAGCCGAAGTGTTACATATACTTACATGCATTATCCCACTCACACCGGGATGCAATGAAATCATACACCTACTGGTATGTGGAGGGTCACTGGCATATAGTAGACATAACTATGTATGCAAGGACTTAATAAAAAGAAATTTAAATAATAAAGCAAACACAAATCAACGTACACAAAACATAAATATATATTAAAACATAACAAAGAATTCGATTACAAACCCTCACCCTAGAGATGAGAAGTTTAGTTTATCATGGCCATGGCAAAATAAAATAAGTAAAATAAAGATAACATAGACTACAATCCTCTTGAAGATGGAAGAACCCTAGCCTCCTTAGATGATGCATTCTTCTCTTGCTCGACTTCCAATAACTACCATTCTCTCTCTAAGTAACTCTCTAACCTAACCTAGCATGAGGATGCTAATCGATTCTATGGACTAAACACAATTAAATACGCACACCAAAATCAATTACAGGAGGGCTTTTATAGCCTTCCTAAAGAAGAGGGTGAGTAGAGGAAGTAGTGAAGAAGGTGGAGACTTGAAGTGCACTCCAAGTTTGCATAGATGGAACCAAAAATAGCAAGCCAAACCTAGCTCTGAAGCAACCATGCCCTTCTAGAAGAATTCTGCCAAAATTAGCATCAACGGTGGAGATTTGATCAGAATCTGAACAATCCACGGATTGAGTCCACGGATGTGGCATAGATGTATGTCGCATGCGACATAGGATGACATCGCACGACCTCCTAACTTAGCAGATTTTCTGTATTTTCACTATTTTGCATGTTGTTCACTTCGTGTGAGGTGTTGCATGCTCCCAGCGGTGCCCTGATTTGGTGCTAACTCCAGAAATCGCCTAAATTCGACATATTTGATCCATTTTTGGCCTAAATACGCAACTTTCTCCAAAACCTGCCAAAATAGCCTAAAAACACGTTTGCGATAAATAAATTAGAAAAATAGCTACTTTGCATTTGCTTTTGGCCATTTTTCATAAGAAATGATAGTGATTTTCGCAATATGTTTTGGCCCGATCAAGCACTTGCATGCGGTTGGTGACAACACCGCATGTGTTTGCTTTGGCAACCAGAAACTAGATTAAATAAGTAAGAATGATAGATAGCCTGATCCCTAGAAGCCCATCTTCTATACACAAAACATCTATTTACTGTTTTAACTATTCCTATAACTAAACAACCCAAACAACCAAAACAACCAACCAAAACAACCAAAAACCTAGACTTGATTATTGTTAGATCTTTTAATACACTATCCCTGTGGATCGACACCCCGATCTATACTATATGATAGGTTCATGCGCTTGTGAATCGATTGTAAAGTAGACAATTAGGGTTATAAATATTATTAGCTCTAATTTTGACCAATCAGTAACTCACCTATATGCGAGTGTATGTATACGGTCGCGGTGCAAGGCATGGGTAAGCCTTTAAGACTCACGAAAAATCCGAAGTACTTGTGCAAGGTCAATAATGCACAAACACGTTGACGAGAATCTCCATACTGTGTGTGATGGTGTAATTTGAATAAAAAGAATGAATTCAAGACATAGTTCACTTTGTTTCCTCTAAATTAAAGTCATCGGTACTAGATAAAATTCAAAGTTTGTAAACTACTTTATTGATGCTCAATAGATAACCAACAACTTAATTTTATTATATAAATTTTGAATTTTGTGGGAATTGTTAAATATTTATTTATGTGATATATAAAAACTCAAAATTTGATTAAAGAATATTATTTTAGTTATCCAATAATTTTGTTAATTATTCTTAAAATTTTATTTAATGACTCTCTCTGATATATTTTTCAAATTATTAATTAATATTACGTTGAGAAAGTAATTGGCATCTTTTTATACTTCACAGTTATCAGATTATTAATTAATATTGTCGTTGAGACAGTAATTGACATCTTTTCCTACTTAACAGTTTATTGATCTTATCCAATTATTTTGAATAGACACCTTTTAACTGAAGCATGCGCTATAATCAATACTTTTAAATGCGGTTTTTATGTAGTATGCGGAGGGCCACCGCCGCATATGTGGATTTTTATGTAGACTTATATATGCGGATTTTAAAATAAAAATGTATATATATATATATATATATATATATATATATAATCAAGTATGTGGTATTATGCAGCATCATACAAACAAGTATGCATAATATGCGGCTAAAAATGCAGAATCACATATTGATTGAATACATATTTTTTATTTAAATTAAAATCGAATAGAAATATGTGGCCACATATCGCATAGACCGAATTTTAATACACCGGTTGTAATCCAGTTGGCATTGTATCTTTTTATATATTAGCTGTTGTGGTTTATTTATAGAATAATTATTTGGTACCCGCAGTTGAGTACCCGCATCGTACCCGCAGTTGATTCTTTCCCAATTAACTTTCATAACGGTATAACTAACTTTGTCAATCATTAAATACCTTGAAAAACGTGTAAAAGATGAGTCCAGTTTTTTTCGTTAAATACTTGATATCTTAAGTATAAATACTTGATGAATTATATATGAATATTTGATATCTTAGGTATGAATACTTTCCATTTTGTATGAATAATTTCCATATTTGAATATTTGATACTTTGAAAAACGTGTAAAAGTATGTCATCATGGATCTCATTTGAAAGAGAAAATAGTGTAGAACACGTTCGTGGTTTTAAATTTGTAAAATTCCTCATAGATCGTCCCAAAAATTGGTTAGATTGAACGGAGAAAAAAAAATCATCTTGAAAAACGTGTAAAAGATGAGTAGATATTGTGTCCAGTTTTTTTTTAAATACTTGATATCTTAGGTATGAATACTTGATGAATTATATATGAATACTTGATAACTTAGGTATAAATACTTTTCATTTTGTATGTGAATTAATTTAATCAATGAATGTAGCACTGGTGGTGTGATCCACGTGACTTTTTGGTTGTGGTCTCCAATGCAGTCTGACAGTTATTAAAAGGTGCGGGTACGGTATAAATACTTTTTGGTTTTGGTTGTGGTCCCAATTCATATATCATATATGTAGTTCATTGTATAGATATAAATACTTGTCTTGTATAGGTATAAATACTTCACAATGTTACTATCTTGCACCCTTCAGAATTTGTATCAACTTCAATCTCTCCAATAATTCATGTCATGTATGCTTATGCAGACAAACAGAAATTAAAAGGAACTCAAGCCTTCATTTATTTCATTTCATTCCTCCAAATTATTATATATTACCAAATTATATTTCCACAAAATATTAGTATTTATTGAATTGTTGATTATCGCGGAGTTATCATTAATCGTTTCTATGATCATGTTCTAAGTTGTAACATCCTAGATTATTTTGGTAGCGATTTCAAATCTTACATGCTAGAAATGGAATATGCTTAAAGACAGTGTTTTGCACGATCCGAATAACTCTATTTCAATTTGATTTATTTTATTTTATTTAACTATCTAAATTTCTGAAAATTTATTCCAACATAATCACCATCTAAATTCCTAGATCTACTTTTCTAGTTTTACTTATATACACTCATAATCACCATAATACCTTAATTTATATCTCACGCCATGACCAGATTCGCTCTTTCGACCGCTACCGCGTTCCGACAACCAAATCTATTCATTGTCACGCTCAGATCGAGATAAGGACTCTACTCTCCGAGTTTTGACAATACCGCGCTCTCAGCTCCGCTCGGCTCCCTCCCCTCTCTTATTCTCCTCTCCGCTCAAGGAGGTAGAGACGAGAGAGAGGAGAGGGTATCGTTGTGTCAGAGGTGAAAACTTGAAGTGGAGAGGTGTGGAGCAGTGTTGTAAATAACGGTATGCGCTCGCCGGACGGATAGGATACCGCTAAGCGATTAATTATGAATAATCGGCCATAATCGGAATTAATCAGCTGATTAGTCGGAAATATCCATAACAGTTTGATCATTGCCAACGACTAATCGGTCGATTAATCGATCTAAACAGACGTTTTTTACAATACTAGTGTGGAGTGAGAAACAGTGGCTAAGTCGATCAAGTGTTTGAGATTTCTTTTTTTTTTTCCTCCTTTGAATTAAGTCACTGGAGAGAGAGAAGCCAAAGGTTGAAATTTTGAACGTGATAATTAGTGTAGTGTTCAGCACTTAGAAATTGTTGAAGATGAGAATAATAAGAAGCACATCAGGGGCGCATTTACATGCCAGTAATCTGGCATGGGAGTCAATGGACCCCCATATTATTTTTTTCCTCAAAATGTAATGTTCAGCATTGATTTCTTCTATTGTAATCTTAAAATTTCTATATATATTTAAGTTGATTTCCATATTTTTGTGTTCGAGTTATACATTTTGACCCCCATATTTGTAAAATAGTAATTTATTTTAAATTATTTACCATATAATTTTCAATAAATTAATGGTTAACCTCCATTAAAAAAAATTGTTGAAAAGAGGAAACAAGGACATGTCATGAAAGTGTTTAATTATTGCAGCAAAAGACTAAGAAGTATCAAGCCTGTTGAAAGCTGGAGATTAGAAAATTAGCTTCTGTGAATTCTAAAACTTATCAATAATCAAAATATAACTCAACAAACAGCATATTTCATTCTTTACATTCAGAGACAATGGAAAACCATACGGAAACAACCATATTATTAATCAAAAGTATGGAGTATGAACCAATTAGTGTGTGTCATGCTATATGCCAAGAAACATAATTATCCGGTAATTTATTTTCGGCCATGATCATAAAAGAGGGGAAAACAATGTCATTTAACCACTGATCCCTTCCTGGTCTGGCAACTAGTTCAAAAGATGATTACAAAGTTACAAAAAGAACAATAAGCAAATTTTGCCAAATAATCAATTACATCTTCATCTCCCAAACTGCGTAATCTCTTCCATGAGCAACTAATTTGAAATTGTGAGGAACAAGATTGCTGACATTGTATCTTGGTCCAATCTTTACAATGATCTTTTCATCGATAGATCCAACGTATATATCAGACTCAGCGGCTATGATGCGTAGAACACTAGCCGGGTGAATCCTGTTTCGTCTCCGGATCATTGCCAGGTTGCGAATATCGTCCCTCAGACCCCAATCAAAGTAATGATCATAAAACTTCAAAAGAATTAAAATTAAGAGTGAATTATAAAGCATTATAATTTTGAATTTCAATACTGGTTTGGATCAGGTGTTGGTTCTGGTCTTCTGGAACAGATGGGCTGATTAAGGTGCTGGTACATGGGTTTTGTACCACTGATTGAGTACCAGTAAGCAATAAATTATTAAACAGACTAATTCAGTTCTTGACTACTAATTTAATTATCAGATGTATTCAAATAAACTGTAAAAGTTGTGTAGACAAAAAATGAACAGGGACTTATAAATTTATAATTGCTGCAAATCAACAATAGCTAAACCAGTCTCAATAGAACCATCACCAAACCCGAACGGCATCAATCTCATCAGGTTTTATGATAGTCCTCATTATCAGTTATTACACAATCTTCACTATGGTACTAACGACTAAGGATTAAACTAAGAAATTTCTAACATTACCTTCTCATATAGTGATGAAAAACCTAAAAAACATCTGAAATTTATCTTAGTGTAATTAAACTTACTATGCATGGAATCCCTGGATGTGTAAGAATATATGCATAACCTTGCATGACCTTATCAGCAGGAAACGGCCACAGCTTCTGTGTCGAACCAGTATCGTGATTATCAACAAAAGTAACTGCCTTCTCTGACCGCAAACCAATCATCCCAGGTGCCTTTCCATGTGGGTCTCTCAAACTCCACAATTTCCCTTGCACTGCGCTTTGAAGCACCCCTTTTGTCGTAAAATCAAATGCAAGTGGCAGTGCCGCCTACCGTATCCACCCAGTTAACCAACTCCTCTCTGTGCGCATTTTGACCAGCACTGCCGCCACCTAGTGGGCTCCATATCTCAGCCACTGCAATGTCAGGTTTGCTGTTCTGGATGTAAATCTTTGCAATGTCGACAGAGAAGCCTCGGGCGAAGTCGAGACGCCAGCCGTCAAAGCCAATTTCATTCTTCAGCCAGTTTAGCCAAGCTGAGATTTCACACTGAACCTGTACAATTCGGCAATAATTATATAGTTTCATTCACAAGTAAAATAAAGTTTGTCCCGAATTTATATCGATTAATGCCAGATGCAGATAGTTCTTTTCTGAAGTCACCTGAAAACTATGAGGTTATAAGTATGTTATTATGTTATCAGTGTCTAGAAAAGAGGAGGGTTGAGTTAATAACGGATTATCTTGACAATACTGATAATCGTCATCTCAATATCATAGGCATGATCTATATGATGTATCGTGTCTATAATTAAATGATAAAATTCTGATGCATTTTTCGTCATATATGTAATGATCATTACCAACTCAAATTGTAAGGAATTTTGCAGGTGGCTAGGTAGGTTATTCATATTTTCAAGAACACACCTATATTTTTTTTTTAACTTTCCACTTTATATGATTTGATTTGAAAAGTATCAACAAAATTGTTAAGATATCTGGTGCCAAGTGATAGCTCTTCTTGAGACAATTGGATAAATACCTAAGCAGTTGGTTTGTAAATTAGATTATTTTTTCTTTCACAGTTCTCTTAAACGTATTCGTCTGGTAACCAAACAACATCTATTACTTCTAGCATCTTATGCCAAGAAAAAGTACCTAATTTTGTATCGATAATTGGCACTAAACATCATAAAAGCATGAGCACCTTTTTCTTTCTCGGGTAAATTTCTAGAAGTAATATACCTTTCAGTTGTTTACAGTTTTGACATAGTATATAGTTATATACTACTACTAGATGCGATATATCATTTTGACGTAGTAATCTCATTTACGTTACTTCAATTCTGCAATAAAAAGTTGGTGTAATAAGATTATTCAGTGAACGCACCCTCGTATTGAGATGATCTATATCGGGCGCGGCGCCAAAATCTAACCCCGTGTCAGCATTTCCAGTGCCACCAAAGATGGTGTCGGTGCTACATATCATACTCTGGTCCCAGTCGAGATGTGTGTCAGTGGTCCCACCCTCAAAGACATTATAAATGCCTTGCGCATTTTGCCGCTCAGCAGTGCGATGGTTGATGACAATATCTGCAATGCATTTGATTCCTCTTGCATGAAATTCTCTGATCAGAGCCTTAAGATCCCCTTGGTCTCCGTATCGTGTTGCGTTCAGGTCGTACAGCCGTCCCGGCATGTAACCTTGCTCAGAAACAGAGTGAGAAGGCGGGGGAAGCCACACGTGTGTCACTGTAGCATTTGTGATGGTTTGCACTCGGCCTCCGAGAAAGTTATACCAGCCTCCTTCTTTCCTCCATGATTCCCAGTTGAAAGCCTACACAAAATAAATTTAAACAAAAACAATTGTTTTAGATTAAGAGTGATTTATGGCATTTCATTATTTTACATGTGCAGGTTGAATTCTGACCTGAAAGAGGATTTGAGCAACTGTCAATTGTGGTGCTACAACGAGTAAAACTAAAACCAGAAACAAGACCCTAAATGTTCCCCTCATGATATCTCCAAAATCTCTTTCCTTTTGTTCTATTTTTTTTTTAAAATGGAAAAAGTAAAGTAGACTAAATCCTCTAATAGGCTGCTTATATGTAGGTGTGAAATGTACAAGTGTCGCATTGTGATGACATGGAGGCCCAGTAACGCACAAACCACATAAACCGTTTAAGCAATTCAAGGGAGGTGTATCCTTTTATCTATACTTGAAAGCTTAGCTGCTCAGCTGTTCATTAAATGCTACAAATTTTGGCCTGACATAGTGAGTCGACTCAGCACCGATCAATATCCAACTGCACATTTGCAACGAGACAAAGAGGATATAGGTTTTGATGGAAATTCAACCGATCAGCCATGCTAGAGAGTAGAGACATAGGTGATGAGATATATAATGAACAAAATTGGTTCTCTACAGCTCTACTTCTCTGTTCTGGCATTAGTGTGTGAACCAACTGGTACAATTAATTGGCATTCTATTCATCGGCTTTTACATGATAAGAGTGTCACATTGACACGCCGCTGCCACGGTTATCTTTCACCGCATGTACTTGATAAGATCGTGACTGCTTTACATGAACGTTTAGGTTTTAGTACTCTAGTTCAAGAAAGTATATTTAAATTTTTATTTGAGGTCCAAAATAGTGTGAATCTAACTATGCAAGTCGAAATCACTAGGACCGAGAGATTTGTCGGGTTTTTTTTCAGTAACAACATGTCTTTTGTTTTTCTCTTTTTTTTTGTTTTTTGAGAAACAATAAGTTCAAGCCCGTCTTTGTTAAATTTTTTTTAAACTCAGTTCCGGTTTTTGTGGAAATTTGTGGCGCATTTGTCACTTATTGTCTACGAAAATAACAAATTCTTGAGCTACATAACATATCAGTATTTGTCAGCTGATTTAATTTAAATAAGATTAGTTAATAAATTATGTCGAGTTTTGGGCTTCACCCTGTAGTTTTAGCTAGTAAAGAAACCAAGAAAGTTCTATATTTAAGGATATTGAGTGCATTTTTCGTTTCCCTAGCCATTCTGCAAAATAGAGAAAGAGGGAAGTAATCCTGCCCCATAGATCAACAAATTGTATAATATTGTTTAGTATTATTGCGGCCCATAACTTCGGATAAAGCCCACTAAATCTCAGTAGAGGTTCTACCAAGAGAAAATATCAGACTGATCAAGTGCAAAGTTAAAAAATAATAAAATTAAAACAACACCCCTCTCCTATACCGATGCAGAGGTACTTTTTTGCTTCTCAATCTTAAATATTAATTGCAATTTCAAAAGAGTGAGGCTACGATACTATGCATAGCACGGTTTGGTCCGTACCACGGCTCAATATTTGAGTTTTCAAAATTCTAACGGTCGATCCGAACTGTTCAACATGATTATAAAATGAATATGTACTTGCAAACCAAATTTTACATTTTTTCAATTTTTTTTACTATTTTTTTAGAAAGGTAGAAAATCACTTGATCTGAAAATTCTGGACCATCCAAAAACAGTGAATATGTATTAGTGACACAGATTTCATTTGTTCCAACGAAAAACTTATTTTGAACAGCATTACAATACTATTTGTATAAAATTTATTCTATGTATTAAATAACATAATTAGCTGCTTCACAGCTTAGAAGGCTTGGGGAAAATATCAGGTGTGAATTTCTGTGCAGCACTAATACTTCCTTTGATCTTCATAGCACCTCTGTATTGTAACACAAATAAAACATAAAAAAAAAAAAAAATTATAGGTTAAGCGTCTTTCAGTTTGCATGAAAAATAGAAGGTGCTACTTTTTTTTTTTCTTTTTTGTTTCTTAAGTTGACCAAATTAGGGGTGTCAATGGCACTCTTTTATCCGTTTACAGTATTCGATAAACCGGATACGGATAAGGTTTTTCTAGTACGGGTACCAATAAAGTTTTTCTTTAGCTAAACGGATAAGGATATGGGTAAAAACTATGTTTTTCTTCAACTAAGGGCCTGTTCGGCGTGCAAACGGAAATGGGCATGGGCACGGTAATTGAACTAAATTTTACTGTACGCGTGGAAAAAAAAAATTCAATCAGACTCAATTTTTTTTTTTTCCACGGGCACAGTATTGTGTCCGAACAGGCCCTAAAGAGGTAAAAGGTACGGGTAAAGACTATTCCGTACACGTTACCCTAATCATAATTAAATTAAATTAAATATATATAGCTTGGGTCTAATTACTTCATCTAATACAGATACTAATTGAACAAACATAATGAATGGAAAAGGAAAAAATTCAGAGAATTTAAATTACCTAATGAAAGCAATTTGTGGGTTCATCTTTCCAGCGGCAATTGAGAGGAAATTGTCATCAGTAAATGAAAATGTTGCATCTGGTTTCCCATTATATGGTCCTGAAACAAGAAATATTTCAACAAAAAGGCAGATTAAATTTCATATTGAGTTGGGGACAAGTAAAATTGAATCAACAGCGAAAAATGCAAGAGGTATAATCTTGTTTCTATTTCATCTCTGCTTGGACATGAATCATCAATTATTGAAAAAGGGTTAATACCAAACATACCCGAATAATTTCAGATTTCATTGCATCTAGGTGAGGTATACTCCAAAAAATAAAGTAGACCCAAATTACACTACAAGAAATTATTTTGAACAAATAACGACCGTAAATGGGAAATTAATCGAAAACCTTTAGAGACTTTGCCCTCTTTAAGATCAACCACGAAGATCTCCTCGTTGAATCCAATTTTCTGTTCAGCAAATAAACAGAATTGAATATTAGATATCAGATCTCGCCAATTTTCATAAAAAAAGATCAATCAAAAGGGAGAAAAAACGGAGAGACCTTGGGGGAGATGTTGAGTTGGTACACGAGGCCGACTTTCTCCTTCAATTCCTTCCCGGCGTCGGTTTCAAGGTGTTTCTTCATCTGCTCCAGTAGAGCCGCCGATTTCAAGGTGCTCTCCATTTCTCTCTATTTTATGAATTCTTTTTCCTTTTTTTTCGTTTTCTTTGAGTTGTGTCTTCTAATGGAGCGGTGGCTTGGATATGCGTGCTGTTCTATTTAATCCTCCATTATTGAGGGCAGGTGGATGAAGGGATTCGGTCGGGAGCTGTTGGAAGGAATTCAGTTCAACTGAGTTAACTCAAATTTTTGATTTTAGATCTGGACCGTCCGATCTGTTTAGCACGAATATTAGAGATTCTCTGTGCATACCATCTCGGGTTGGATTGGTCCGAATTCTGATCGAACGGCCCGAGTCGAAATTCAAAATTTAAGTTACTTCAGAGGATTAGGGCTCTTTGGGGACTGTTGGGGAGGGAAACGGTGATATCAGGATTTTGACTGATCACGGTGCACCAGCTCGGTAAAGTAGAACAAAGATATTGACAAAGCTTTTGGCTTCATACAGCGCATAATCAGCAGAGACCAAATGAGAAAGTATATTATTGTTGCGCTGCGTAAATCCAAACAAGCTCTGTCAATATAATTATCCGTAAACAACGTGGTGGGAACGAAGTTAGCAATGCGTTTGGATGAGGCAAAGAATAGTATTAATCCGATAATCCGAGTTAGTAATTATTTCGAACTACTATTTTACATATGGATATGTTTGAGTTAGTAAAAAAGAACTATTTCTTATTTGTCTTTTATAGATTAACATGCTATTTTATTAACTCAATCAAAAATTAAATTAGCTCACTATTTCAAATTTGAATTAGTTTACTATTCTCACTAATTCAAGTCTTCATCCAAATACACCCATATTAATTTATCTGGAAATGGAAACGAAGTTAGTTGTCTAATTTTAACAAATTCTATTGATGTCAAATATTTAAGTAGTGTTTATAATATAAGATCAAAGATAATAGAAAAAAAAAAACCATACTCCTAGAAAAACCGTAACAACTCGTAAATAGGGTGTTCGTCGGGTCGGTTCAGTTGAAACCGAACCGAATTAGGCAAATTATTCGTTTTTTAAAATAGAATCGAACCGAACCGATTTAGCATTGCAACCGAACCGAACCAAATCAAAATTTTATTTCGGTTTGTTCGGTTCAAACCAAAATATATTAATTTTTTATTTAAAGCAATTGATTTATAATAAACCGAAGTATATTAAGAAATAAACCGGGGTATTAAGAAATAAACTGGGATATTAAAAAATAAACCGAAGTATTTAAACAATTGATTAAGAAATAAACCGGAGTATTAAGAAAAAAACCGGGGTATTAAGAAATAAACTGGGCGGTCGAGACCAAATTCATAATATATAAAAGTTCGGTCGGTTCGGTTATTTCGGTTTTGAAAATTTCTAAACCGAACCGAACCAAAATTAATTCGGTTTAGAAAGCAAACCGAACCAAACCATTAAACCGAAAAAACCAAACCAATTGGTCCAAACTAATTCGATTCGGTTCAAAACCGACTAAACCGGACCCAATAAACACCCCTACTCGTAAACCACATTCTAACACATGAAAATAAGATAAAATAAAAATGGTCAAATAAAATATAGAGCACTCAATTATCTAATCATTGAGTGCAACTTAAAACAGAAAAAAGCTCCCTATCATATCCAAGCAAGCGTTCTTTTATAACAGAAAAAATAAATATTCATAATCAGCAAGTTGCAGCTACTTTCGCTAACTGTTATAAAGAGCAGAATTAGAAATTTTTGATTGAGATTGAAACATAAAATGCACAAGCTACATGAACACATTTAACGCTTTTAAATTAATAAAAATAATTAAATTTTAATATGCAAATTAAAGTTTTTAAAATCATGAGAGTAGCTAATCCTGACTTGTTGTTTCGCACTTGACTACTATTTTTTTTAATTTTATTTCTGGCGTGATAGTTGTTGGACCCAGAACTCAAATTAATTTGCTCTAGCACGCTATTAATTATACGGGATGAAATAATTGTTTTTGGTTGTATAAATGTTTTTTTATTCTTTAAACTATGACAAAATTTTATATAATATGCATTTGTTACCAATTTCAACGGATGTAGATATTTTGTGTTCGAAAAAAAAAAACGCCTTTCTCAGCAACTGGATGCCACCCACGATTTTCACTAGCTTACAATTACAATATGAATTTAGAACCAGTTTTTAGTGAGGATTGAATATACA
Organism: Carex parvula; assembly: GCA_025461045.1. Classification (NCBI taxonomy): domain Eukaryota; kingdom Viridiplantae; phylum Streptophyta; class Magnoliopsida; order Poales; family Cyperaceae; genus Carex; species Carex parvula. The sequence goes on along the minus strand of JAJGRW010000505.1, from coordinate 896,539 downwards.
AACAAGACAATCAGGCCCATTAGCTTTTACCCCGATACAAAATAATTCCATTAGCAAAAAATAAAAGTCTCATGGCCCAATTAGACCCAATATTCTTTAGCGGGATTAAAATGACTGTTTAGTGAACCGCTGTATTTTCTTAAAAATATAAACAAACAAACAAACAACAAAATCAATCACTGTACAATGATTACCTTCTACTATGAAAAGCCGATAAATTATCCAAAGTTTCCTCAGGTTAAAAATGCAAATTCGCCTGGAATTGTTTCAATGACATCTCAATTATTTTTCTTTTTTGGAAATAATACCCTCATGGGACACCATATAAGTACTGAACCAAATAACTCTATGTCGTAACATGTGAAATTACAAATAACACAATTTAAACACTGGCCTACTCTCTTTTTTTCAATTTACCATTCTATCCAAGATGACATCAGGTTAAGTAGAAATATGGAACCTCCTCAAGACCACAATCATATAACAATACAATTGCACCATTCTAACCGGAGTAAATCCGAGTTATATCAGGGAAAGGTACAAATTGCACAAAGTAAAAAAAAAAAAAACAAAAAAAAATGGTCTATTCTCTTTTCTTATAAAAATGATTCTGGATGAAAGTATCAGCATAAAGGGGATACTTCTTTCTTATTAGGCCCTTAATACACTTCCAAAATGAGAAATCTTCAACCTCACCGTCCGTTCTTACTATGAAAAGGCACCTTGATTTACCAAATTGAGGATGTAATCCCACCTGCCCATTAGAAAATGAATACTTCAAAATAAGCAAAGTAGATAAATATTTTTGAGTGAGGCTATGTTTAGGGGTGTTCATCGGTTCGGTTCGGTTGAAACCGAACCGAACTAGGCAAACCAAAGTTATAATTCCGTTTCAAAAATAAAACCGAACCGAACCGATTTAGCATTGCAACCGAACCGAACCAAAGTTTTATTTCGGTTTGTTCGGTTCAAACCGAAATATATTAATTTTTTTATTTAAAGCAATTGATTTATAATAAACCGAAGTATATTAAGAAATAAACTGAGATATTAAGAAATAAAATCGGGATATTAAGAAATAAACCGAAGTATTTAAAGCAATTGATTAAGAAATAAACCGGGGCAGTCCGGACCAAATTCATAATATATAAAATTTCGGTTGGTTCGGTTATTTCGGTTTTCAAAATTTTTAAACCGAACCGAACCGAAATTATAATTCAGTTTTAAAAAACAAACCGAACCAAACCATTAAACCGAACCGTTTGGTCCAAACTAATTCGGTTCGGTTCAAAACCGACTAAACCGGACCCAATGAACACCCCTAGCTATGTTACTATACATTGGTCAGTACTTCGGATCAATATCTTCGTTTTCTCAGTCCAAAGAGTCGATTTGAACCATTCAACATGATCTCCGTATATAAATGCACTTGCAGACTAAATTTTACACTTTTTCAGAATTTTTTTACTATTTTTTTAGATAGGTAGAAAATCACCACTTTTAGCCTAAGGGCATATTGGCAAAAAAAAAAAAAAAATCACTATTTTTTAATGGTCTAGAATCTTTAGATCAAGTGGTTTTCTCCCTATCTAAAAAAATTAGTAAAAAAATTATAAAAAATGTAAAATTTGATCTGGTACATTATCATATGGTGATCATATTGAACGATTCAGATTGACTATTAGACTGTCAACGGAGATATTGATCCAAACTCCAAAGTATGGACCAATGTGCGCTATGCATAGTACCATAGCCTCACTCAATATTTTTCTAGAATTGAAAATATACTACTGCCATAAGAGAAAACATATGAACTGAAATGCTGAAAGAACTAAGAAACAAGGGTCCTTATAATTCACATTCCATGAGATACTGCTCCATGTTTGCAAACAAGCCCAACATTTCTCATATTTTGGACACAAATATTTTCACGTCAATTTTCATGTGATGCCTAAATGTCAAAATTAAGGTTAAAACAGCAAACTGGCTATTGCCCCTAACATATTCATACTAACTCGAACTAATTTAAAGAGTTAAATCATAATTAAGGAATCAAATCAATTAATAAGTCAATTCATTCAATCTTAACAACCAGCATTAGATCCTTTCCTTTATTCACTACTGACAACAAAGGAACTAATTAAGTCCAGTGGATTGACGATATTCAACAGAATACACATTATTTCGTCATATTTGTTATTTGCTGACACCTCAAATGTGTCCGGTGTTACTTAAAATGTGAGGGTTGTATATTGCTAATGCAATATAAATTTGATTGTAATATTGACTAAGAAATTGAGGGATTAAATTTGAGGATTTCATCCATTTTTGTGCCTCCAAAATGCTACTGTTTTTTTAAGTTCAAATAATTATAATTCTAAACGTGTGATAAGAAAAGAAAACCGTTAGATATGATTGCATCGCATTCTCTGTGTCCTCAACAAAAATTACACAACTTTAGCTTTGTTTTGATGAGCATCAAGAGGTATGTAAAATTCTACTGATGTAACGGTTTGTGTGTGTCGTTTTCTATTATGCTCTTTATCACCATCATTAGAAACCCGAAATACGGAAGTATTTTATCTGCACTTATTAACTTTTCAGAAATGAAGGCATGATAGAGGCACAAAAGACGGTATTTTTTTATTTATAGAAATAATATTAAAATAATATAGGATTAAATGGGTTATTTCGATTTGGTAGAAAGAACCAAAATTTATTTTTCGGTCCCTTTAGGGATCACCCATCATGCACATGCGTTTCTCCCTATGCCACATAAGTCCATTCCCTAAAGGGACCAGATTTTTGTGTAGCTAATGGTGCAGCCTGTGGCACTGAGACATCCCTAAAGGGACTGAAAAATAATTTTGGTCCAAATTTTTTTTCAGTTCTTTCTACCCAATCGAAAAACCCATGTAATCAGTCTAGAACCCTATATTATTTCAATATTATTTCTATAAATAAAAATTTCAGCAAAAAAGATGAAGGTACTTGAACCTTGAAAAAAATATAAGAGAAGTTGAGAGACATACTTTGATGTAATCAACACCACATCCAATTTTCTTTTCGTACTCGGGATGATAAGGAAGCAACTTAGCAAGTATATTAGCTTCATGTTCTGGACTCAGCCGATTATCATTTTCATACCTATTATATATTTTTCACCAACATAGAAAAGTAAGACAATCAATCAAAAACAGCAACACAAATACTGTTGACACTTGACAGAGACACAATATGTTTATTTTATTCTTTTAACTTTAGGTTAACAATTAGAGCAGAACTATAGATCATATGAAGCCTTACTTGTTTGTAGCAATCTATGTGGTACATACAATATCCATACAATGTACTTGTGTAAAGGAGACAGTATAGTAGCAGGTACAACATCAGTTCAATGTTATCACTCTAGAACCCACTACAATTGAGCAACAGTCTAACATTACCACATTCCTGAAAACTGGTAAAATACATGTCAATATACTGGAGCTGGTACAAGCCTACAATACAATACCAGTCTACTACACAGCACCGGTACCAGCTTAATGTTATCACACTGGAGCTGTTAAAATTGCAAACCAGTCTAAGGTCAAGGCAATACGCAAAACTGGTACAACTCAAGTACCAGTTTACTCAATTACTCCTATCTTCACCGAAATTCACTAGTACCAGAAAAACATTAGTAGAGAAACTAACTTTCCAGAGTGAAGAATCATTCTGACAAACCCAACTAGTGGCACAGTGTCCTCCAAAATCATATCCTCCCAGTTGCATTCATCCGGCATCTCTCTCTCCCCTCTCACCTCTGTTTCTTTCACCTCTTCTAATTTAACCTCTTCTAATTTAACCTCCTCTAATTTAACCTCCTCTTCCTCCTCCTCCTCCTCCTCCACCTCATCATCTATTTTCACCTCATTTTCCTCTAGGGAAGGTGGCCCCACCACTGGCCGCCGCAAAACAGCCAAGGATTTCAACGTCGTTTGCGTCGTCTTCCCCTTCCACGCCTCTGCTCTTAGAGGAAGAAAGCACTTCACTTGGGTGTGGGGTCGCTTCGTCGGAAAAGAGAGGAAGGGATGACACTGGAGAGAAAGGGAAGCAGCCATTTTTGCGAAAGAGAGAATATTTTGTGGGAGCGCTGTTTCGTCGTGTAAATTTGAGCTCAGCTCATTGTTTGATTCGATAAATTATACCTTGTTCGTTGTATGCGTCTCCTCCTCTCGTTGGGGCTTGCGTTGCGTTGTGCCTCTTTTCTCTCTCTTTTGTGCGAGTGTTACGGCAGTGCTTGGCTGCAGAGAAGAAGCGAAGCGCCTTTGGTTGTCTGAGAAGTGCGAGGATAGGATATTTATTTTCTTGTGCCCCAAAAAGAAAGATATATTTACAAATAAAATGAGTACTCGTACGGGTACTACAGTGTATTTGTCTTGCCACTCGTTTCTAGAATTCTAGCGTATACGAGTAACCAGGGTGGATTCAAAATTTCTGCCATGTAGCCAGGGCGGATTAAAAAAATTCTGCTATGACAGGACACTAATTTAGGGGTGTAAACGGACACGATATCCGCTCCGAATCCGCATATAATTCATATCCGGATTTAAACGGATGCGGATATCGCTGATACGCATACGGATAATTATCAATTATCCATAGAAGATGCGGATATGGATACGGATATGGTTTTAAATTTTAATATCCGTTTACTATCCGTATCCGTATCCGTATCATGTGAGGTTTTAAATTATTGTCTTCAAGGGAATTTGAACTCATGTCATGTGAAATGAAAGTCTAAGCAACCAAGGTACAAACCACTACAACACACTATTAATAAAATAAATTTCTTATATTATCTCATCTTTCTAACATTAATATCTCCATCAACTTACAATTATTCATTTATTTTTATATTTAAATTTTATTAATTATTAATTATATCTTATAGTTCATATAACTCAATATCCGACAATTATCCGTTCTATATTCGTATTCGAATCCGTATCCGTAAATTATCCGCTCCGTATCCATATCCGTTTAAGGCGGATATGGTTTTAAATTTTGATATCCGTTTACTATCCGTATCCGTATCCGTTCATTAAAAGGCGGATACGGATTTGGTATTAGCATTATCTGCTCCGAATCCGCTCCGTTTACACCCCTACACTAATTGAATTTAAATATATTAATTTATCGGATATAAATTACAACTTAATTCGTATAACTATATTTATAAAAAATATATTATAATTATGAAATTGATTGACACCGTATTGAAATATTTGTTATATGCTAATTAAAAATTCATTTGGCACAGTTCAAAGTGGAACTTTTTTTAGCAAAATAGCAAATTGAAGTTAAAACTTAGATAAAAATTTAACCGAAATATATGTATTGAATAATAAAATGTCCAAAAAATCGGCCAGCCCATTTCCTTATAATTGTAATGATAGATCCCACCGTCAGACATTTCTTGTTCTCTTCTTCTCCTTCATTCTATTTACGAAATAGAGCATGCAGTCATAAAAAAACGAAATACGCAAAATCGATCAAAGCACGGAAGGAATCGATTCAAGAATCAGACTAGCTCAGGCTAGGAGTAAGCATTACATCGTTCCAGCGGTAGGCACACTGAACAATTAGTACTGAAATCGAAAATAAAATTTCAAATCCAGGAGTAGGCACTTGCCTACCCAATTCCTTTTTGGATCCATTGTTGCGAGTAGGGGTGTCAATGGCATCCATTTAACCGTTTACACTATCGGTATATGTTCGATAAGGTGGGTATAATAAGATTTTTTTTCGTTAGCTTATTGGATATGTGTATAGATAAGGACTTTTTTTTGTTAGCTAAACGAGTATGAATATGGGTAAAAAACTATTTCGTACCCTTTGAATTATAATGAGTAATTATATAAAATAAAATTATATATAGATATATAAATATATATATTCAATTATTTCCTTTTTTATCGTTGTATTCATGTTGAACCTGATAATAAAATTTTCTTTCTTCTTCGTCATTATTGTCTTGTTTCTCAATCGTGAAAATAGAAATAATCTACAGTACAATCTGACTCTCATTTTCTCTTCAATTTTCTCTTTGTTATGAACCTGGCTTTTCAATTCAATCATCTTCCTCCTTCCTTTTGAATCAGTTTTGAGTATTGTGTAGCTGTAGGCATGTAGCTTCCTCCTTCAAGTCTCTTCAAAATTTGACTTGTTCCTTCAAATATCGTAAATAATCTTTGTATTTAGTAAAATAGAATTTATAAAACACTTGAGATTTTTTAGTTTATTTGATGAAATAGATTATTAGTATTATTCGTTATTCACCCGCTAATTTTAACGGGTATGAATATGATAGAATAAGACTAATTTTTAGTGGATACGAATAGAATATGAGTAAGATTAATTCTTAATAGATTTGAATATGAAAATGCTTCTACGGGTACCTATATACGAGTCTGGTCAAACTTTTTACTATTTTTTTGTCAGTGAACGTAGAAACAATAGTATAATGTAGATATATACAACCGAAACAACACATTTTAATATCCGTCCAAAGTAAACAAATATATATGTATTTTAATATCTTACTAATCATGTAGATAGAATTGTGTATTAAATTTAGTATAATTTAAATTTGTGTACAATTTGAAAACCTGTTAGCCGTCAATTCAGTGCTAAGAATTAATAAGTATTTTTTTTTTAAATTGATTGATGAATGGACAATCAATTTTCATGTTACATCAGATTTTATGAATGAAATATTTATATTAGAAAAAGTATTTATAATTCAATTTGTAAATTTAAATAAGTACCTCTACAATTTTGATGGTCATTATGGTAAAGGCAATACTTTCTGTGTGAGAGTTCGCAGGTTCAAAATTCAAATGGGAGATCTCTAGTGAATATTAAAAACAATTGAGTAGCTTGACCTCCAACTTTAAAAAAAAAATTGAAGGTCATTAAATAAATTTATTGTGTATGTATCCATTCTTATATTAAGCACATAAATGTCTTGATCCGCCAACGACTGTGATTAAAAGCTAAAATTTCAGATTCAATATCAGTCCTTCAATCAAATAATATGTCTTCTTTTGATTCTATGTATCTTTTGATGTTTTTTTTACGTGTAGAAATCTATATTTATTTAGATATGTACTCGCCACATACAAATTGTATCATTTTTTTTATTGGTTCTCATTTTTTTCCATTTCTTAAATGTTATTTAAAGAAATTTTGGATTGATTTTAATTGATTGGTCATATCTTAAATTCTTTTCATTTTTTATATCATTGAAGTAATGTTATATGTCATTTTATATGAGATTTTTGTATTGAAATACGTTAAAAGATAAAAAAAATATGTATGTCATTTAAGGAATATTATTTATGTATAGATGTCATTTAGTAATGTAATTTGTTATTTAGAATTAATTTTTTATGAAAATATTTTATTTTTTATGAGATTTTTTTTTAATTTCTTATGTTTTCAAGTACTTGCATCATACCCTAAACTTGTAAAGGTATCTTATCCCCCCTTAGAAAATGTATAATCTTACCGCGAAACATGTCTATATCTATACTGCGTAGTGCGTACTGCAATCAATTGGAGGGTTTTGCATATTCATATGTTATTCAGATATCAAAAATAAAAATATTTCTAAACTGATGAATTTTAAAAAAGAACTTCAGCACAATAATCATCTTTTGGATAGGGGATTGTTTGTGTTTTTTATGTATATAACCTCTATTTGTATTCTAGAAATTATAAACACACCAAATTCTTCAAGATATTCTTTCAGGGCCTGTTCGGCATGCAGTTTTTAGATCGAAATTTGATGGGTTTGGATATAATCCAATTGGGTGTTTGGCATGCAGGGACGGATTCAGGATTTTCGTCAGGGGAGGCAAAAAAATATTGAATTGGGTTTAAATCCATTAACCAATTGATTTAAATTCCAAACTTCCAATCTTTTTTTTTATTTTAATTTCTGTCGCTACCGCAAATCAGGGAGGAGGAACAGGGGCTGCTTCTGGCTATTTTGATTTTTGCGTAAGTGAGAGAGGTAGAGAGGAAATCAATTCATCTAAGTTAGGTTTTTAATTTGCTTTTTGTTTTTTCTGCTACAAATGGCAAGGCAAGCCGCAGCCCAAAGAATTTGTTTTGGGCAAGCCCCAGCGACAAGCCGCAGTCCATCTATTTGCCTATTTCTAATTTTGGGCTCAGCAAGAATTCGTTTTGGCTCCAGCAGTCTAGTTATTTTGAACTCTGGGGAGCAATTTAAAATTCAGTGGGGGGGGGGGGGGCAAAATCTAAATGGGCCTATTTTTTCCACTGCTTGAAAATCCAGGGGGGGCTGGGCTACAGTGGGTCCGCTCCTGTCGGCATGCAGTTTATTATTTCTCTCTTCTCTTTTATGAGAGGCTGTCAAGTGAAGAGCTTCTGTTGGACTCTCTCCTCTACCACTTTATTCAACACAACTACAAATGATTGAAGGGATATATAACTAATTCAATCATGTTTTAATAACTCAAGTAGGACTAACAGATCCCTACTGAACTGGACATCAATATATTTTTTTATTTTTTATTTTGTTTACGAATTACAATGATTTTTTTGCAGCATATCTAATTTTTTAATCTAATTTTAATTGATTGACGGGATATATAATGACAGCAATGATCAATTTGTTAATTTAATTTTAATTAATTTTTCAGTGATTAGATAACAAGCCTATAAGTAAAAGGTTCATTATAAAATAATAATTGATAAGTATTGTTATGTTATTGTATATTGATTTAATTTAATTTAATTAATAATTATTTTATTGATACTAAGTATTTTAGAAAGAAAATAGGATTTCCCACAACTATTCTAACTGTACCACCGAACACTCATTCAGTATATTCTTATAATTATTCTCGTGCATATTTATGAGTATGGGTTTCCGCAAATAAAAAAGTGGATTTCCAAACCCGTCAAATCTCATCCCGCACCATCCCGTGAGAAACGAACATGCCCTCATTGTTACTTTGCATCACAAGACAATTTTCTGTCTTTTCAAACCCTCCATCTACGCTACATATCTTATTTGTCTCCTCTTACTTTCTATTAATTATTCTCTTGATTAGATTATTAATTACATCCGTTTATACCTTTAACTTGGACAGATATTGTCAAATCTTTCAATAGAATAGAATGCATGAAAAAGTTAAACGGATCCTAAAACTTCTTTTTAAGTAAACGATTTATGAAAGAAAAATACTTTGTGCAAATCAAATCAATCCAGTAAAACCCAGTACTTACATAATACAGACCCATAATGTCAAGCAACTTTCACTGGTCCTATTTTCTCAGGCCAATAACTTTCATTGGGCCTAATTTATCAGCCCTATTTTTACTGGGCCTAGCACTTCCAAATAAAGAGTTAAAAGACCCATGATGTCCAACAACCTTCACTCAAAATAAATACTGATCATTAATTCTGCTCGTCAATTCTAGAAGACATGTAATCTCAGTTCTAAATAATAACTGAGTTCATCAAGTCTGAATGACAAGTAATCTCTGCTCTATATGTTACCCGAGATTATACATGATTCATGATGAGATCCACAAATTGCTAGAAAGTAGGCGCCACAGAAGATCCAAGGTGTCCAGTTGGAATGGCATGGCTGCACGTCGAAGCGGAAAGGTATTTGACGTGGAGTAGTGGGATTGCTTTCTTACAACGTGAGGGAATTGAATATTCCCCTTCCTCTGATCCTCTCTCAGTCGAATAAGAATTTCACAGAAATGAGATTAGATACTGAGAGGAAAAGGATAACGACCGCAGCGACCAGCTCGCAATCACGCGATAAGCGCGGGAGATAATATTATACAGAAAATGTGGTACAGATATTGACAGAGCAATTTTTATTTCATGGAGCGCACTTGTTATATACAACGCTGTTTTGACTCTATAATATGTGCACTGCATGAAACAAATTCAACTCTGTCAATATCTTTACATGAAAATTGGCCAGAGACGAATATTTTCCGAATCATTTCCACCCAATTCATGGAAACCTTCAGCTAATGCGGGGGCCACCAAAATTCCTCTTTGCTTTCGATCTGTGATCCTGTTTCCTGGGTGTGCTTAGGCTGTCGCTTTTTTTAATTTAAATTATAATATAAGTAGGCAGGTTTGGTTAGGTAATCTTATCAACCCGAAGCTACTAGCCAAATTCACTGGACTCGGTTTCCTATGGGCCGGCCCAGAGGCAGGCACGATTTACCATTTGGCGGTGAAAACCAATTGGAGAGGCTGGCTTTTGGCGCAAGATGGACTATTCCGCACCAATGGGATGGCAACCCTATTAGAGGTACATTTATTTAAACATGTATTGAACTTATATTTCTCAATATAATTTAGTGTTAATTCAATATTTATTTGTAATGTGTTCACAACTTAGGTCTTGCGCAATATCGAGACCAGTTTGAGCGTCTGAGGGTAAATAATGTCAACTGGATGCCGTATACGACTTACTACCACCAACTACCTTGGCGCGGGATTAGAGACCAAGATATATTTAGATATCGCATGTGGTTGGTCCATTTCTGGGAGTGTGAGATTCATCTTCCTGAGAGGGTTTACCGGCAGTTCGGATTATTTCAGCTAGTTCCTCCGCTGGCTCCACTGCCCTTTGATTATCTGGAAGGCATCCGCAGTATGACCCGCGCGCATGGTTTAGACAGAGACGACGGATTATCCGCAGACTGGAACACTCACTGGGCGGAGCATATCGCTACACAACCATGCGCAATTGGAGAGCCGGGACCTTACGATGTGGATAGGTACGTATTTTTTTTAAATTTTGAATTCGGATCCAGTGATGAGTTAATTTATTCTAATTGGTCGTTACAGGTATCCCGAGTATATTGATTAGTTCATCCGGAACGGCATGGCATCGATTTACGAAATGCCAGAACCAGAAGTTCTGAGCCAGCCATTGCCAGAACCAGAAGAAGAAGTAGACCGTCTCGGGTATGTCTCGGAGGCCGAGGTGCAAGCACGTACCGTAAGTATTTTGATTTTAATTTTTAATATATATGCTCATTTTATTTACGAACTATCTTTCATTTTATTTAACTATTTTATTTTTTTCAGAGATTTTAATATATATGCTCATTTTTGGAATTTCTGTTTTTCAGATAATATAACTTGTACATACAAAAATATTACGGTTTGCTACAGTTCTGACGATTTGTCGACGGAGGTCAGAAATTCAGAAAAACAGAAAAACAGAAATTCCAAAAAAACAGAACAGAAATTCGACTAGATTGGAAATTCAATTATGATTAAATGGCTACATGGAATTTTGGGTTCTTTATATGGAAAGAAAGGCGTCGAAGTCTAGTTTTCAGATAATATAACTTGTACATACAAAAATATTACGGTTTGCTACAGTTCTGACGATTTGTCGACGGAGGTCAGAAATTCAGAAAAACAGAAAAACAGAAATTCCAAAAAAACAGACTAGCATAGTCTTATATAAAACATGGTCTTGCATTACACAATATTCATCGTTCCTTACGTCTCAAGAATTTGTTCACCAAACGACTAGCCGTCCGACCAATAGATGGTCGGCTACCAGATGGTCCTGCTTGACTACCAGTTGTTTGTACATGTGGAGCAGATGCAGATGCCTCTGTATACCTAGCAGATGCATGCAGATGCCTCTGGCCGGGTGCCAGATACGCTTCTCCGTCTTTCTTGTGGAGCAGATGCCTCTGTATACCTAGCAGATGCAGATGCCTCTGGCCGGGTGCCAGATACGCTTCTCCGTCTTTCTTGTGGAGCAGATGCCTCTGTATACCTAGCAGATGCAGATGCTTCTGGCCGGATGCCAGATACGCTTCTCCGTCTTTCAACAGTTGCCCCTGCACAATGAGGATATAAATATAATTGAGTGTGTAAAATCTTAATTTAATTAAAAATATGTACTAGTTCACAATTACGATTTCTAACCTGACGGTCTTCTTCTGCCGGACCCCTCTGGACGTTGTACTCCACTGCGTGGCCTACATTGAGCTTCCATAACATCCATAGCATTAGGAATTCGCTTGTGCTTCCTCCTACCCTTGTTAATTTTATTTATGTCCGGCTTGATTTTAGGTGCTCCCAACTCGTATATCCAATTGCGGTGGCTGCCGAAGCTGTGAAACTCACCTCTCCACGTGTTGACATAATTTTCAACGCTATAATAGTGACTTACATATCTCATCGGATCTAGATGTCTCTTACAGCACACCGCCAATACGTGGTTGCAGGGAATGCCAGTAAATTGCGGTTTCTGGCAATCACAAACAGCCATTCCCTGCTGCCCTTCTGGAAATCTAACTTCGTACTTCATGTCTCCTTGCACCCCCTACAATCAATAAATCATGTTATTTAAATATTACAAATTGAGAAAGTTATACTAAATTTAAGAAAATAGCGGACATACCGTTCTTTGGGTTCCATCATGATCGACGACCTCGTAGACGGGAAATTCACCACCCAATGGTATCACTTGGTGCTCCTTTGCTTTGGCAATCCGACGTTCTAACGCTGTCATGATTTTTCCTGATAGTCTCATTCCATTTTGATGCCAATTTCGAGCAACCGCACCTCTTCTGACATACCAATCCACAACTTTATAGAATGTGCGATCAACTATTGCCGTTACAGGCAGTTGGCGCGCCACTCGAAAAACATTGTTCAATGATTCTGATCCGTTCGTAGTCATAATACCCCACCTATTTGGGCCTCCGTCATGACATTGTGCCCATTTATGGAGTTGCAGAGGCTCTTCTTCAAGATTTTGCAACCTTTTACCGCACCACATGATGTACTGGTGAGTAGTAATGCTCCTACCTTCTATCATTTCCATACCCTCATCAAACCTCCAAGGTTTCATCTTACCCACAAACGCAGTGAAAATTGCTTCAATTACTCTGTCCTTGCACAACTTGTACACATTCGCCGCAATATGATGAGCACACAATCGATGAACTGCTTCACCCCTCTCCTCGCACCACCCTAAATCAGTACGATCAAACACTGAACGGATTGCAGCATGCTGGTCTGATATAACACATATCCGACCGGGGCCGACAACTTCTTCGCGTACAAATTGCATAAACCAGCCCCAATTATCTGAAGTCTCCTCTTCCGCAATTCCGAATGCTATTGGCAGTAATTGTTGTTCTGCATCATAAGCGCATGCCATGAATAGTTTTCCTTTGTACCTGCCGGATAGGTGTCCTGCATCTACACTTATAACTGGTCGGAGATATGGCCAGGATTGAATGCATGGACCGAAAGCCCATGCCACACGGATGAAAATATGTTCGCCCAACGTGCTAGATGGTATGTGATCAATTCTGTATCTTGTACCTGGGTTAGACCTCTGGATTGCACCGAGCATAGAAGGTAGCAGTTCGTAAGCTTTCTCCCAAGAACCAAATAAATCGGCAATAGCCAGCTCCCTCCCTCTCCAAATCTTGCTGTATGAAGGCTCAACCGTTTTGTACTTCCCTCTAACTGCAATTCGACATGCTTTTATTGACATCTCCAGGTCCTCCTTCAGACCCGGTTTGATTATATCTGCAATCATCCTGGCAGTCATCTGACGACTGTCTGCTGTACATGTAGTACTGTAACAATTGTGCTCGTATGGGTTTGTTGCAATTGTCCAATTGCCCGTCGCAGTGGTTTTTGCGTATACCCTCCACGGACACCCCTCTACTGTACATACAACCACATATCTGTTACGATTGGTCTGGGTTTGTTGTATTTCTAAGTTATTATCCATGGCATATGCATTCAACTTCGATTTAAGATCAGCTTTGGATTCAAATATCTGTCCCACCGAAAATGGACGGTCAATTATGGGTGGATGACCAAAAAATGCTTCATCCTTGTACGGCATCGGCACATCGTCATGAAATGCCGAACAAGGATGCTGCAATCCCCGATTAATAAAAGGAATAGACGATTGCCACTCATTCCTTACTTCTTCTATCCTAATCTGATCCTCAATTTCGGCCATTTCCTCTTCCCCGACAACCGTGTCATCAGGGTCAGAGCTTGTTTCTGAGTCAGTATCATTATTCAGTTGGTCAAAATAATTCTGCAAATCAACCGGGGGTGTTTCGGGGGTTTCATCACAATGTGCCGGTGAATCAATCACCGGTATGTCTCTGCTAGTTCCGGGTACACTACCCGGGTATGGGTCATAATTGGTCTGACTAACAACTGGTACTGACTCAACCACTAATTCAAGAAGTTTAAAATTCAATACCGGAGTGGCATTCGCAAGCACCATATACCAAGTCGCTTCGTGGTCTATGTTGAACAACTGGTATTTTTCTGCTGAGCCAGGTGGTGCCGTGTTCAAACGTGCGCTGATTGTCAGATCGAACCGGCTAGGGAGCAAACGAATGCCAACATATATCTGTCTTCTTAGCTCATCAAGACTAGTTGAGTTAGTAACAGGAAATGTACAGGTCGGTGCGTCTGTAATTTCGCGTCTGTGATACACATTATTAATACTTGAGACATTTCCTGAACAAAAAATTTCACGATTAACCTTTGATAATTTTCAATTTTACAGCAAAAAATACGATCATAATTGAAAAAAAAAACTTACTACAGTATTCAGACGAACGCTAGAGGCACAATGCAGGAGCCGATCTGTAATTTGGAAAATTGAAACTATGCACAATAGAGAGGCATGAAGGTCTCGGAAAGAAGGTGTCAGAAAGGAAGAAGAAGCTCGAGGTCTCTGTCTCGCAAAAATAGTTATGCAAAGAGAGAGCAGAATACATTATTTTATAGGAAATAACACTCTGGACCGAGATGGCTACTCGGTTTTGCCGAAAAAATTCATTGGGACCGAGATGGCTACTCGGTCTTGCCGAAAAAATTCAAAAAAAATCTCTGGACCGAGAAGCCATCTCGGTCTGGCCAAATAATTCTCTGGACCGAAATGGCTACTCGGTCCAGAGCCAGCCACACGATCGGCCACAGAGACCCACTCTGTTTTGCTGTGAATAAAGGGGGGACCGAGATGCCAATTCGGTCCGGAGAAAAAAAAATCTTTGGGACCGAATTGGCATCTCGGTTCTGATGGTTTTTGTAAAATTTGGGGTCATCATGTTGGTTTCGTAGAAAACATTTTTTTATTTACGGTTTTTAAAAAAAATCCCTATTTATGTTGCAATGTATGTCCATTTTGTTTACAAAGATTACCTACGATTATTTTTAATTTGACGAAATATACAAAATTCACGATATTTACCTCATATTATTTAAAAAATCAATAGTTTTAATTATTTTGTACAAATATCAATATTTTCATGTATTATTTAAATTATGAAACAACGAACTATTTTCTAATTATCTCTTCTCTCTTTTCTCTTATTAAGCATGAAGATGTTCTAATCCGACAACAACTTTAATTAAAATATAAAATTTTGAATTAAATATCAGCCCTCTGATAAAAAAGTTGCCTTATTTATTATTATTATTATTATTATTAAATATATATATATATATGACGATGGATCAAGTTACAAAAATTTGAGTTACAACAACCATTTTTTTCATTTTCAAAGTCCAAATCGTCGATCCAAACCGTTTAACATGATTATCTAAATAAAATATGCTTGCAGATCAAATTTTACATTTTTTTTGAATTTTTTTACTATTTATTAAGATGGGTACAAAATTCAATGGTCTAAATATGACTATTTTTTGTAAAATACTTAATAAATAGTAAAAAATTCAAAAAAATGTAAAATTTGATCTGCAAGCACATATTATTGTGGAGATCATGTTGAACGGTTTGGATCGACGATATGGACTTTAAAAATGAAAAAAATAGTTGTTGTAACTTTGTTGTAACTCAAATTTGTTGTAACTTGATCCCTCCACTGTGAACAGTAAAAAAACAGTAAAATTTTCTGGACCACCGGATCAGCGATTTTCAAAGTGGCTTAATAAATAGTAAACAAATTCAAAAAAATGTAAATTTAGTCTCCAAGTACATTTCACTATTTAGAACATGTTGAACGGTTCGGATCGGTTGTTTGGATTTTCAAAAATGAAAATATGGCCGAAGTAAACCCCCCCATTTACTTCGCGAAGCACAATAGCCCATATATATATATATAATATGAGCAAAGCTAGGGTGTGATGTGCTCACCAAGAGGGATTGGTGAGCACAACTCTAAAAGTATATCGGTTCGGCTTCAAACGACGAATCTAAACCTTTGAAATTCATGTACTTCATAAGTGATGCATGTACATGCAAAATATTGAAAGTTTTGAATTTATTTGCTACAAGGTCAAGCGGTCAAAAAAATGAACATTTTATAAGTTGTTTTATATATTCATTTTTTATCATTTTTTGACTGCTTGACCTTGTAGCAAATAAATTCGAAACTTTTAAAATTTGCATGTACATGCATCATTCATAAAGTACATGAATTCAACGGTTTAGATTCGCCGTTTGAAGCCGATCCGATATACTTTTGGAGTTGTGCTCACCAAACCCTCTTGGTGAGCACATCACACCTTAGCTTTGCTATATATATGATACGCCCTATCTCAGAGAGAGTAGGCCGTATGGGAAAAAAATGATTTTCGGGTTGGGCTCGTTCTGTTTCGGGGTGGCAGGCCGATATTGGTGATGCTGGTTCCGAAGTGGGAATGATTGTGGTCGTGAGATATTCAGACTCTAACATGCATGATATCTCTCTTAGCGAAATTTCGACCCCTGTTCAATGGGCTTTTCTGCATTATATAGGTCGTCCCCTAACCGTCATCCCGCGTGGTTACGACGGTTAGGGGAGATGGGACGGTTATGTTAACCGTGAAAGACGGTTATCCAGCACAGAAGGCGGTGCAAGCCGAGTTCGGGCTGGATCCATGTGGCATGAGGCTTTATAAGGCTTTGTTGGGCCTGATTTTGTTATGGATCCCGAGCTTTTCATATTGTTCCCGGGTTGGCCTCTCAAGGAGATCCGAATTCCGACTCTTTCATGGCCTGTGAGAGATCGGTGAGGGCCTTGGAAACATGGCCCTATCAATATATACAGATGGGCTATGGTGAGTTGCGAAATAAGAGACTTGTTTTACTAGCTTCACGCTTATATCTCCGTTTTCAAAGTCTAAATTGCCATCCAAACCGCTCAACATGATCTTCATATTGAAATGTGCTTGAAGACCAAATTTTACATTTATTGGGAATTATTTACTATTTTTTTGGATGGGTAGAAAATCGTTGTTTTTGGATGGAATCTGGACCATAAAAAAACAGTGATTTTAAAATTCTTACAAAATACTAATTTTTTTTTCCAAAAAATGTAAAATTTGGTCTTCTAGCATATTTCAATATGTCGATCATGTTGAGCGGTTCGAATCGGCTGTTTAATGTTTCTAATATAAAAAATATGAGCGTGAATTAAAAGAAAGCTCTTACCTCGTAACTTACCATAGACCATCTCTATATATATATAGGTTGGCGAATTAGTAATATATTTTATATATATATATAGATATGCTATATTGGGGCTTACTGCTGTATAAAGCATATGCCCATTGCTATACCATTTTTGCGTTTCCAATGTTCAAATGGTCGATCCGACCGTTCATCTGTTTCAATATTAATATGTGCTTGGAGACCAAATTTTACATTTTCTGAATTTGTTTACTATTTATAAGCCACTTTGAAATTGCTGATCTGGGTGAACAGTAAAACAGTTTCAAATGTTCAAACATATGATCAGCAATTTCAAAGTGGCTTAATAAATAGTAAAAAAATTCGAAAAAATGTAAATTTGGTCTCCAAGACATTTAATATGAGAACAATGTATGAAGGTGGCATCGGCGACCCATTTTGAACAATTGGCAACACAAAATCTCATTTAAGATATATGTGGGATATGCTTTATATACCAAGACATCTCTATATATAGATAGGAGGCGAATTAGTAATATATTATATATATATAGATAGATAGATTGGCGAATATAGGTTGACAGAGTTGATTTGACTTCTTACGGCGAATTAGTAATATATCTTTTATTTTGTCACTATTAGTACTGGGTGTATGAAATCAAACTAGCTCTATCAATATCTTTACAGAAATTTCAATTTAATATTTACCATGAAAGACTACCACCGTAATTATTCCGTTAATCGTGTCAACTTTCTTTGAAAATTGACTTGGTTAATTGGTATATTCAAGTAGCATATGCGGACATTTTTATTAATATCCAAAGTTTAATACAAATTATTAATTATGCCCAGACTTCCAAACTTTCGCTAAAAATATCCAAACCGGCCAGAAAATGGCCGGTTTACTCCCCCCTAAACCGGCCATTTTCTGGCCAGTTTACTCTTTTTTTTTTTTTAACCCCCGCATTATTCAACTTCTAGATATTAATAAAAATGTCGGGTATTAGTCCATAGAAAAATTTGCCATATAACAATATAGCACATATACTCTTATAACTACATGATATACGGCATTCTATAATTTACGACTTACGATTTATAATCGATTTTTTTTTCAAAATAATTTATAACATGATACGTTTCGAAAATAAAATGATAGATAAAGGGTGAATTTTGACTTAATTGCATTATTTTCATATTTTATTTATTTTTACAAAATTTCAGCCTTTTTTTTTGTTAATTACAACCAAGGCGTGATCACATTTTCATATTCGAACTTTTGAAACCCCAGATGATGGTTTTCTGACTAAGCTCAAACTTTTGAAACCCCAGATGATGGTTTTCAAACATTTTATTCAACTTTGGATATTAATAAAAATGTCGGTTTAATCTTGATGAGTTTATTTTTGCTGTTTAACATACTTTTCTGTTTATTTTTTATGTTGTGCTACTATTTTAATGTTGTAATATTTTCTGTTTAGCATTATCATGATAATTTTTTTTATCTGTAAAATATAAAAATAGTACTATAAAAGCACACATACACAAGAACCAAAATATAGGATAATCCAAATATACCAAACATAAATAGTATATCAAATATAAATAGTACAAAACTAGTAAAAATACAACTAAAACGGAGAGGGGGAATATCGCTGAGGCGGTACTCCGGCGTTCGCCCGGCGCCAGCGCGGCCAGGCTCCGTCTCTCTCGGGCTCATCTGGGGCATCGGCAGACCTGAGTATCTGATCGGCGGTATCCCATATGGCATCACCCGTAGGGACTGTCGGTACTGGCGGAGGTGTACTAAAGATAGATGCGGCGAACTCAGTCCCAAAGGCAGGCTGAGTATGAGACCCGCTATGGGTAGGTGGGAACTCCTGTTCAGGAATCGGCTCCGGGTCAGGCTCGGTCGGATCTATCTCACGCCAGTTGATGTTCTCTCCGGCGTCTCGCAGCATCGTGATGATCTTCCCACCGTGCCCGGCATCCTCAACCGCATTTGCATTTTTCTTGAGGATGCGGTACCCAAGATATCGCCAGTTCTTCTTGCCCATCGTGGAGATCCCATGAGCGCACTCCTTGATCCCCGCCAAAAGCTGAAACAAAATTGTCATGTCAGATCAAACCTTGATGAACTATTAAGTTAGAGAAAAACTATGTAGTTTTAGGTGACTTACGTTGCGAGCGAATGAACGGCCGTTAGGATGGTAACCATCATCAGTCTGGATCATGTCGCGGAGATGGGCACCGTAATCGCCCCGCAGATAGACACTGGCCATGCAGATCTGCATGTACCAAGTATCGTACCTCAACTGGGGATCTCCCTGGGTCTGCATAATCGGATCTGGCTCGTGATAGAAGTCCAGATACTGAGGATCCTGGGCTGTCCCGCAGTATGCATCAAAATGGGTGCTCCAGTCCTTATCCAGCCGCCCTCGGTGGTTCATCCTGTATGGAAGACATTAGTTGCAATACAAAACTATCAAGTAATATAAGAAATTTGACAATAGACTACGACTTACCTGTGCATGTCTCTGTGCGTGTGCATCGGCAAAGATGGGTCTGCGGGAATAAATGCCGGTAGTCCAAACTGGCGGAGCACCCGATCTGGGTAGTGGTGCTCCACTGTCCAGAAGTGTATGAGTAGACCTCGGTAGAACCACATCGCCTGCTCCTGCTGGTCAATCACCGTGACCGGCAAGAGGTTCTCCAAGTAGAACTGCTCGTAGGGCGTCCACTCAACTAGAACGGATGGCAAACTCTGGATCTCTGACTGGACTGGCCTGATCCCAACGGTAGCACCGTGGGTCCGATTCTGGTAGTTGTGGCCACCGTGCCACTTCTTGCCGTATGCCGGGCATCTCCACATACTCGGCTCTCCCCATTGCGGTGCCTCATTAGGGATAGGACGGCCCACCGGTAGCCGTGACCACGACCAGTGCTGAAGCAGGAGCACCGGCCCATACATCTGCTTCACATTCGGCTGCATTTTCAAGAACATTAGACGTCATGTATTTTGATGGATTGATTGATTAAATAATTTACACTAAATTAAGAGTTTGTGACTTACCTCACTACTACGGCACAGGTGGGAATACAGATACGCCAGGACAGCTCCACCCCAGTTGTACCGCTCCGGCTGCTCAAGGTCTCGCAGCAGCGGTAGATACATCATCGGCATATGGTCACCGCTGGAATCAGGAAACATGACAGAACCAAAAAGGTCCATCACGTAGCCCCGTGTATATCTGCAATACAAAACATATAAAAATTCTAATATAATTCTCGTATTATAAATTGATTAATAGAAACAAGTTATAAAATTTACCTCTGAATCTCCAGCGCGGTGGAATCTGCCATGAGACCTGTGCTGAAGTGCTGTCGTAACCTCGTCATCCGCAAATGAAATTTGGACCTCCTATTGTCCCCAATGATATAGGCCGGATCATCTCCCAACAACTCATCGACATCACCTACGAATCTGGTGCTGTCAGAGACGCCGCAGACGGGTGTGCCACGGATAGGCAAATCCCAAAGAGCACTCACATCCTGGAGAGTCACCGTCATCTCTCCGAATGACATGTGAAACGTGTGTGACTCGGGACGCCATTGCTCCACCAGTCCTGCGGTGAGAGAAGCATTGATGATGCTTTTCTCTGTCCGCACGATGTCCACAACCTGGTAGAGACCCAGGCTGATGAGGTACGGGGCCATCAAATCGTAATACTGCATGTGAGGACACCGCAACTTCACATCTAACAGACCCGTGTCCTGCGTTGAAAAATGTATTCCGCACGGTGATAACATAATAAAATTTAAACCCAACAAAATTTAAAGAAAATCTAAGAAAAGGAACGTACCTCACGAGAAGCTAGTGAGACTCGGTGCTCGCTGTGGGAAATCCACATGAGAGGACTGATGTGCTCCGTGCTGCTGGTACTGATCGGCTCGTCCACTACTGGCCGTGCTCTAGGCATCCTGATGTCTAAAATAACCTAATTTCAGTAAAATTACGCTTAATTAGCCTAATTATGGTAAAAAGGGCCAAAATACCCTAAATATTGGTCAATTGTGCTAATTTCGGTAAAATTACGCTTAATTAGCCTAATTATGATAAAAAAGACCAAAATACCCTAAATATTGGTCAATCGTGCTAATTACACTAAATTAACCTTAATTAGCCTAATTATGGTAAAAAAAGGCCAAAATAACATAAATATTGGTCAACCGTGCTAATTTCGGTCAAATGACGCTTAATTAGCCTAATTATGGTAAAAAGGGCCAAAATACCCTAAATATTGGTCAATTGTGCTAATTTCGGTAAAATTACGCTTAATTAGCCTAATTATGGTAAAAAAGACCAAAATACCCTAAATATTGGTCAATCGTGCTAATTATACTAAATTAAGCTTAATTAGCCTAATTATGGTAAAAAAGGCCAAAATAACATAAATATTGGTCAACCGTGCTAATTTCGGTCAAATGACGCTTAATTAGCCTAATTATGGTAAAAAGGGCCAAAATATCCTAAATATTGGTCAATTGTGCTAACTTCGGTAAAATTACGCTTAATTAGCCTAATTATGGTAAAAAAGACCAAAATACCCTAAATATTGGTCAATCGTGCTAATTACACTAAATTAAGCTTAATTAGCCTAATTATGGTAAAAAAGACCAAAATAACATAAATATTGGTCAACCGTGCTAATTTCAGGTCAAATGACGCTTAATTAGCATAATTATGGTAAAAATGGCCAAAATACCCTAAATATTGGTCAACCGTGCTAATTTCGATACAATTACGCTAAATCAGCCTAATTCTGGTAAAAAGGACCAAAATACACTAAATATTGGTCAATTTAGCTAATTACACTAAATTACAACAATATAATTTAAATTCTAACACCTAAATCCTAAATCCTAAACCCTAAAATAAATAAATTAAAAATTAAATTAGATAAAAAAAAAATTTACCTCAAAGAAGAGAGAATTTGGTTGAGAAATGAGAGAATTGTGAGAGGAGAGAGAGAAAAAGGGGTATATATAGGGGTTTTTGCGGATTTTTTTTTTAAAAAAAAGAAAAGAGTAAACCGGCCAGAAAATGGCCGGTTTAGGGGGGGAGTAAACCGGCCATTTCTGGCCGGTTTGGGTATTTTTAGCGAAAGTTTAGAAAGTATGGGCATAATTAATAATTTGTATTAAACTTTGGATATTAATAAAAATGTCGGTAGCATATGCTAGCGGCAATTATAGACGTGGGTTATGTCAGCGTGAAAGCAGCCGGAAGTAAAACTTCTCTTTAAAAAAATGTATCTTAACCCCTTTCCGTACAAATTGAACTTCTTTAAGTCAATTTTGCCATCTTTGAACCGACCAGGTTAATCTTTGTTATCTTCAAGCAGAAAAACAAGAAAATGATGTCTGCCTCCAATAGTCCACTCAAATTACCCTTTTAATCATCTTTGGATGATAATTTAGACCCCCTTAATCAACCAATATTGTTCACAAACCGAACTATAATATATGTCATTGCATATTGATTTATATTAAAATTATTTAAAATTTTAGTTAAATTATTTTTTCTTCTAAAGAGTAGCAAATTAAAAAAAAAAAGACTTCCGTTATTGATCAATGATCTGAAAACTGGATACAAAGTTTAATCAGATAATATAGTAATTAAACAAATAAATTAATGAAGGCTACTACAAGGATAAGAAAGATGAGTATAGATTTTATAACTGTTAACTAGCTAGTGTGAATAATATAGTGATTGGGATTAGAGTAGTTAATGGGTCTGGTTGGATCGGATCAACATTATTTTATTATTTTTTAGATCCAACATGACCCATCAAAAGTCAAGAATAGTCCGACTCATGCTCACCCTGTACATCTGTTTTAAGTCGATAATTAGAGTCCTGCTAATATCATAACATTATAATTTCAATATAAGTTATAACGAGTTTGTTGTTTTAAAATTCGAACAATCACTCTGAATTGCTCAACATGTTCACCATATTGAAATTTGCTTAGAGACCAAATTTATATATATATATATATATATATAGAGAGAGAGAGAGAGAGAGAGAGAGAGAGAGATGGGCTATTGTGCTTTGCAAAGTAAACCCCTCCGTTTACTTCGGGCCATATTTTGCATTTTGAAAATTCAAACAACCGATCCGAACCGTTCAACATGTTCTAAATATTGAAATGTCTTGCAGACTAAATTTTACATTTTTTGGAATATTTTTACTATTTATTAAGCCACTTTGAAAATCGCTGATCCACTGTGAATAGTAAATTTTACTGTTTTTACTGTTCACAGTGGATCAGCGATTTTCAAAGTGACTTAATAAATAGTAAAAAAATTCTAAAAAATGTAAAATTTAGTCTGCAAGTACATTTCAATATTTAGAACATGTTGAACGGTTCGGATCGGTTGTTTGGAATTTTCAAAATGCAAAATATGGCCCGAAGTAAACGGGGGTTTTACTTTGCCAAGCACAATAGCCCATCTCTCTCTCTATATATATATTTATAGAGGAAGGATCAAGTTACAACAAATTTGAGTTACAACAACTATTTTTTTCATTTTCAAAGTCCAAATCGTCGATCCAAACCGTTCAACACGATCTCCACAATAAAATGTGCTTGTAGATCAAATTTTACATTTTTGAATTTTTTTACTATTTATTAAGTATTTTACAAAAAATAGTCATATTCAGACCATTGAATTTTGTACCCATCTTAATAAATAGTAAAAAAAATTCAAAAAAAATGTAAAATTTGAACTGCAAGCACATTTTAATTAGATAATTATGTTGAACAGTTTGGATCGATGATTTGGACTTTGAAAATGAAAAAAATGGTTGTTGTAACTTTGTTGTAACTCAAATTTGTTGTAACTTGATCCCTCCTCATATATATATATATATATATATATATATATGAGGAGGGTTCAAATGCCTCCATTTTTTCATGCCTCCATCATGCCTCCATTTTTAAAAACTTTAATAACTCAAAAGTTAAAACTTAAAAGTCAAAATAAAACCGTTGGATATGATCTACATCATTTTATCTATGTGCTCATAAAAAAATATCACATTTTGATTTTGTTTTTATGTGAATCAATAAGTTGAAAAATCAACGTCTAGAAATTATCCACATTTATATGTTTTTTTACAAGCTCTTGATGACAACCAAAATAAAATTGAAATGTCATAATTTTATACACGTGTATAGATAAAATGATTTAGATCATATCCAACGGTTTTATTTTGATTTTTAAGTTTTAAATTTTGAGTTATTAAAGTTTTTAAAAATGGAGGCATGAAAAATGGAGGCATTTGAACCCTCCTATATATATATATATATATATATATATATATAATTTTTTTATTTGTTTATTATTTTTTTAGATAGGTACAAAATAACCGTTTTTATATAATTCTGGACCATCCAAAACAGTGATTTTGTAACTATCTAAAAATAATAGTAAAATTTTTTCAAAAAATATAATATTTGTTCTCCAAGCACATTTTAATATGGAGGTCATGTTGAGCAGTTTAAATTAACTATTTGAATTTTAAAATTGTAAAACTAAATTGTTATAACTTAGATTGAAATTATAATGTTATGATATTAACTCCAAAAATTATATTTAATATAATTTATGCCGTCTTTCAAAACTATCACGATCGGGTCTGGACAAGAAATTAAAATTGAAGTCTTAGAAGATTTATGAAATTTGAAAAAGATGTTTGTTTATATATGACTTTTACTACTGAACATTATGTAGTATGGTTTTGGATATTTTGTGAGTAGTGTGAGTACTTGGAGGGGAATTCGGATCAGCTGAAATTCGAATTGCATTAATTTCAGAATTACCATTACCAGTCTCATATTTCAGCAAATGTGCTTTCTTTGAAGGATGTAGGGCAACCCTCCTTAAGAAAATCGGTGCTGGATGACATCACTTTTATTTTTGTAATGTAGTTGTTACATGTAAAAACAGAAAACAGTGGTACTTGTGGTTTGGTATCTAGTCTTTTATATCTGATTTTAATGAAAATCGGTGCTGGATGACATCACTTCTATGTATACTTCTATGGACATAAGGACTTATTTGTAAAATGAGCATATTTTTATTTTCAAAGTTCAAACAGTCGATCTGACCGTTCAACATTTTCTCCATATTACAATGTACTTGGAGGTCAAATTTTACATTTTTTTTAATTTTTTAACTATTTATTAAGTATTCTACAAAACTAGTCAAATTCAGACCATTGAATTTTGTACCCATCTTAATAAATAGTAAAAAAATTCAAAAAAATGTAAAATTTGACCTCCAAGGACATTGTAATATGGAGAAAATGTTGAACAGTCAGATCGACTGTTTGAACTTTGAAAATGAAAATATGCTCATTTTACAAATAGGTCATTATGCCCATAGAAGAATTTGCCATATATATATATTAGTAAAAACAGCAAACAGTGGTACTTGTGGTTTGGTATGTAGTCTTTTATAACTGATTTTAATGAAAATCGGTGCTGGATGACATCACTTTTATGTATAAATTTATATTAAAAAAAACAGCAAACAGTGGTACTTGTGGTTTGGTATCTAGTCTTTTATATCTGATTTTAATGAAAATCGGTGCTGGTCCGTCTGCAAATGAACCGAACCGAATCGAACTGACTTCAAATTTGAATTTAGTTTGATTTAATTTTGAACTAAGTTTAGTTTGAATTGATTTCGAATGAACTCAATTTTGAATCGAATTTTTTACGAACTCAATTTCGAACTTTTATGAACTTTGTTACGACTTACGAGTTATGACTTATGGCTGGGCCATAGTTTGAAATTACAGCACTTCAATAAAAACTCAGGTATTCTGAATTCTAATTACACAGTACACCAAAGTTTATATCAAAGTTCATTAGAAATACCAAAATTTATATCAAACACCAAAGTTTAGCACAATCAATCGAAGTTCAGTACAATCACAGAATCTAAAGTTTTCCAAATAGTCAAAAGGAGCACCATCACCAAAGTTTTCAAATATCTAAAGTATTAAAAGTACAATTTAAATATCAATAGAAGTACAGAACAATCACCAAAGTCTTAGAATTATTACAAACCCAAATATTATACTAAATAAAACATTAAAGTTCATTATCAACGGAAATTAACGGGTCACGTTTGAGTTAATTTCGAACTAAGTTTGGTTTGCGAACCTATTTCGAAGATCTAGGTCCAGTTTAAGTTTTATTTGAATTAGTTTCGAACTAAGTTTAGTTTGAATTAATTTCAACGAACTCAATTTCGAATTGAATTTTTTACGAACTTTTTCGAATCAAACTCGAATCGAATTACAAACTACGAATTTTTTGTGCAGCCCTGCGAGTGCTGGATGACATCACTTTTATGTATAAATATATATTTAAAAAAATGGGCATGTCGTCTTTCAAACAACAAAGTGAAGTAGATATTTTCGTTAGAAGCTTGGTACTCACATTGAAGGTCCCAAGTTCGAGCTTAAATTTCTCTCATGTCATTGTATGCGTTAAAATAATATATATTAATTCATTACATTATTAAGATAATTATGAAATATAAATAATAAATAATGGGTCCAACCAAAAAAAAAAAAATTTGGACCGTATCCGAGAATTCTTATCCTCTGCGTTAACTCACCGTACGTTAATAGATCTGAACTGTCTGTTTGAAATCCGCATTACTATTAAAGGGTCCGTGCGTCGTAGACAGAAGTTGGATTGGCTCCGATTCTATCAAACGGCTGACATGCATTAAACTTAAAAGATTCTCTTTTGAGTTAATGCAGAGGATACGCGTTCCGTATCCGATACATTTTTACATGTCGAATCAGACGAGCAGAACAAGAAAATTTAGTGTAATGCCCGGTAATTTTTATATTTTTTTCTAAATTTATTGTGGACTTCTTTGCAATTTTTGAAAATGTGAATGTTTAAAATTAATATATGAAAAAGAGGGCCAACGTGGCACCCATGCCACGCGGCTTGTTTTTGACATCCCCGTAACCCCTATAAAAGCCTCTCTTTTCTCTCTTGTTAAAGAAAGAAAAATAAACAAATAAAAATCGGATAAAAGAAGACGAAAATGGAAACAGAGAATGAAAGAGGAAAAAAAGATAAATGAAGGAAATATTGTGATAAATATACTGATATTCCATTTCATGTTTGATTAGAATTTTGACTATGTCGGGTTGATTCTGAATAGTCATTACAACTCGAATTGGATTTCTGAATTGATCGCTATTAGGTAACCAGACTTCTCTATAATCTGAGTTTTCGATTTTTATGGTTGTATTGGATATTTTAAATTGGGTTTTAAATTATGAAGGCATATTTAATGGGATAGCGGGTCTGGAGTTCAAATTTGATAGTGAAATGATATGATTGTGTGTTTTGAGAAATTGTGAAATGATATGATTGTGTGAAATTAAATGATATGAATATATGTGACTTGTTTTACTAATAACCTAGAACCAGGTGCTATCACCAGTTAAATATGCAATCATATGTTGTGAAATTGTGTGGATTAATCCAGTATGTTTGAATGGTTGTTTAAATAAACCAATTATAGAGAAGCGCGTCGTTAAATAACCGGTTACTGAGCTTTGTAGCTTATTATGTATTGTTTTTGTTTCTTTTTTGTTACGACATAGGTTGACGGAATGAATGATGGATGCGAGGATGTCTCTCTTGTCGCAAGTCCCGGTCCGGCAGCGGGATTGTGACATTTAGAAAGAAAGACTAAAATTTAAAATGCATAATACATGATCTAGCTTGAACTCAAGTCTCAACAATAACAAATTAGAACACCAATAGACTACAAACACACATTTAATAATTTAAGAAAGGGACTGAAATATATAAAAAATTTAAGAAAAAATAAAAAAATTAATTAAATTTCAATATAATTAATTAAAAATTTTGAAATCATAAGGGTGGTTGAGCATTTTCTGGACAATATATATATATAAATTAGTCCGGATCGGATAAAAACCTTTTCTCCCAAAATCTATTATTTGATCTATTGACAAAGAGCAACACATTCTTTGTGAGAGATGCCTTTCGAAACTCAAATGAAAAGTTTTTAATAAATATTGAAATTTGAAAGATTAAATTTTCATATTTCTAATATGAGAGTTTTCCTTCCAAGTCATTGTATACATTAAATAATAAAATAAGTCTCATTGAATTATTAAAAAAAATAGAAATGATCCAAAACAATTTGAGTCGGATCAAAAACATTGAACCTGTTGTATCCGACCCATATATTCATGGGTCATTAATTGAATGGGTCGGATCGAATTGAGGATGGTTTTTTAATGAAAATCTAAGTTGGAAGTTATATATGTTTCTTTTTTATAAATATCGTTTTGATTATTCATTCACCAAAGATCACTCTTTATGCAAGTGAAATATATTCTGAATTAAAAAAATAAAATCAAACATACATCGAACTTTTACGATATATCTATCTGATGTACTAAAAACCCGGACAATGAATTAATCTCTCTTCCAAGAAGATTTAGTAGATCCATCAAGTGATCTCCAAGTAAGGATTAAGATAATAATTGGGGTAAAATATCCTCAATTATGAGAGGTGTAATTTGGAAGTGAAGGTTAAACAACAATTTAGTATGTATATAATAATGAATAATTGTGGTAACCCTAGAGAAGAAGCAAAGTATGTACTAGCCTTGCTTGTTATTTTGTGGTCCTTTGCCTGGCGCATAAACTTGGGAAGCCAGTGGAGTGGGGGTCCATATATGTTTTTGTTTCTTCATTGAATTTGGTCATTTGGACCACATCTTTTTAGATCCTCTTATTCGACTATATCACATCTCAATATATATATATATATATATATATATATATCGTCTCATTTAAGTATAACGTTTGTTGGGTGAGATTTTTGTCACAGGTACTTTGAACAAAGTACTCTAAACTGTTTGATCCATATCAAAACCGTTTGATGTGAACAATTTAGATTTATGGATTCGTTTAAATTTTTTAAGTTTTATCAAATCTCAACATAGATTAGAGAGTTTATATCCGACTTTAAATAAAATTTATCCAAAATTCAATTCCTTGCTGAACATTTAATACTCGAGATGTTTGTGGCACTGTGCACTTTTTTTTGAATTTTACTGTAAATTTCTTTCTTCGATTTTGCTCTTTTGAAAGTA
This sequence comes from Carex parvula, assembly GCA_025461045.1. Taxonomy (NCBI): domain Eukaryota; kingdom Viridiplantae; phylum Streptophyta; class Magnoliopsida; order Poales; family Cyperaceae; genus Carex; species Carex parvula. Next base: position 866,817 of record JAJGRW010000505.1, on the reverse strand, counting down.
CACAGACATCTCATGCGTGACATCTACGAGCGATATGTCTGAGTACCAATTAATTAATATTGAAAAAATTTCAATGTGGTGCCAACTTTTTTTTTGTTTTTTGTTTTCCAAAAGCTAACTAAAAAAATCGGAACTCCTCGTTATATATAACAAATCAATAAATAATGTAATATTCTTTTATGTCATAGTTGTTTTTAGGATTGCTAACAACCGCTAGTGACTTTTTTCGTTCGGAATATATCTATTGATGATTAAAGCTCTGCTTCTTCAAAAAAAATATTAAAGGTCCGCCACATTTGTTAAATATGTATTAAATACTTAGATAAATGTGAATTTTATTCAATTCTATATTTGCGAGGATTTAAATATGTGTCATAGTTATTAGTCAATAATATATCCTTGAAATAATATTTCAGATGAAAACAAATATTTTCTACTATTTTCATGCACAAGGAATTAGTTGAGAAATTATGCCATGACGAGTGCTTCCCTTTTTTCTTAAATATTTTTTTTTGTGACAAACACTTCATGAGATCCGATGTTGTGGCAATCACGTCCATTCAATTTATCATTTATTTGGATTAGTATTGTTAACAATTTCATAAGTTTAATGTACTTTCTTTTTAAATAAATCAAGATTTTTTTGTTTCATTAGGATGTTTCTGTTTCTTTTATTATTATTTTCAAAATTTACAAAATGCCAAAAAAAAAAACGTTGTTAAATTGTCAAAACAGTTTAAAATATTGATTAACGGCGGTTGCATTACTTCAACATCTCTCAATTTAAGCTGAGAATTAGATGAATGTAACTTTTTTCGCTGTACTATTTCTTTCTTTATTGATAAATTGCATTTCATTTTAAAATGAACAATAATATTTGATAGATTATTAATGCAACCAACTAAGAATCAATTAAAAAGGCATAATTATGAGAACCAACCTCATCAATTTTTTAATTAAAAATGTATAATTATGAGAACCAACCTTTGGTCTAGTGATAAAGACAATGCTCTTCATGTGAGAAGTCGCGGATTCGAAATTCAAAAAGAACAATTATTTGTAGATACTAAATAATTAGATGGCGTAACCTCCAACTTCTATTAAAAATATATATATATATATATATATCTATATATATATATTATATATATATATATAAATATTATATTATATATATATAGTAAGGCTACTGCTTTGCAAAGTAAACCACCCCGTTTACTTTCGGGCTACTTTTTGAATTTTGAAAATCCAAACACCATCCGAACCGTAACACGTTCTGAACATTGAACATGTGCTTGGAGACCAAATTTTACATTTTTGGAATTTTTTTACTATATTAAGCCACTTTGAAAATCGCTGATCCAACGGCAAACAGTAAAAAACAAAAATTTTTCTGGACCACCGATCAGAAACTTTCAAAGTGACTTAATAAATAGTAACAAATTCCAAAAAATGTAAAATTTGGTCTCCAAGCACATTTCAATGTTTAGAACATGTTGAACGGTTCGGATCGGTTGTTTGAATTTTCAAAATTCAAAAAAGTAGTCCGAAGTAAACGGGGTGGTTTACTTTGCAAAGCACCGTAGCCTTACTATATATATATATATAAATTATCTAAAAATAATAGCTTCATTGTGCAAGTTAAAGTCTTTCCTCAATTGATTCTCCGACGAGGGATATTTGTACTGATCCTATTATTGGAGGAAGTGATATTTGTAACCCCCCCGTTTTAATTAAAGTTGGAGGCAATTTTGTAGAAGGAATATTCACACATTAACAATGATTCTCTTTGGTAAATAGAATATTTCAATTGTTCAAACAAACACGGTCATATATGTGAAAATACATTTTAACATGCATCAACAAATATTCACGTTGCATAATATATGCATCCTCAATTAATACTGTATATTTAATTTTGTAGAATGTATACTTGTGTTTTTTTTTCAAATGTTGATAAAAAATAATATGATAATATATAGAAATAATGACTCGGATAACATATTTAATATTTATAAAAAAAAAAAAGTGTAAGAGCAACTTCATCCTTAGTGGTGGAAATATGACCTCCTCGGCCATTCTTTTCGTTTGAACTAACATAAGACTTATGATGTACATTATTTTCATTTAAACTAAAGTGACACTTAAGATGTACTCAAAATATTACATTTTTCTTTGAGTGAGAAAGAAAGTTTAGAAAGTATCTTACGATATTACTGCCCGGTAAGACTAATTCAAGATCTCATCAAAATTAACTATATTAAGCTATTGGCTATACGACAAAATAATCAGGAGCGGAATCAGAATTTCGTTAGGGGTAAAAAATAAATAACGAATCAGATTTAAATAGCTAGTTGGGTTCAAATCCATTAGCTAATTAGATACTGGATAAAAAACAATGCTTTAATTTGTAATTTTCAATGATCTGACTTCTAATTCTAATTATCAATCATGAATTTATGAAATTTATTTTAATTATAACCTTAAATTTAACTCAAATTACATAACAAAATTCCAGAGAGGAACAAAACAATTTTCATGGAGGGACAAAGTTAGTCAGGGTCTATAGATATCGATAAAATTTCAAAATCCAGGAGAGCAGTTGCCCACCCCCCCAACTCCACTTGGGTCCTCCCTGAAAATCAATGTACATGAATAATTCAGTAAAGTATACAATTAGTGGTGCTGGTAAATATGAAATCAAAAAATTAAGATAGGAGAGCTGAATAAATAATTACTCCCTAATTAAAATAGGAGATTAATAAATTAATGTTCAGAATTTATCTATTTTAAATTTTCTAATAACAAAATATTAAAATTTATATATCAAAATAATGCATTATAGATATTCGAAATTTCCAATACTTTTATAAAGATAACAACATCTCGAAAGATCCCGTAAAAAATTCATAAAATTCGTAAATAATCTTAAAATAATTCATCATTTACTCCTTAAATAAGGCTTCGTTTCGTGGCTTTTGCCACAAGTCAACTGTACTTCTGCACATTTATTTATTATTATTATTATTATTATTTATTTATTTTGAGAGGGGGGTTAACTAAATATTCTTATACGAGTAGAAAGCTGCCAGCTCAGATTTCAGTCATCAAGCAACAATTTAAACTTGAAAGGGAAACAAAACATCTATTTTGCAATATGCACCCTTCAATGTCTTTATTTGAGTACAGGTTCAAGTCTGAGGACCGAAATTTTCATTAATATCCAAAAAACAAAAAAAAAATTGAATTATGCACCCTGTTTGACAAGATTTCGAAAAATGATTAAACTGTAATTTTATTTCACGGTTTTGGACCAACTTTCCGTAAATTAAATCCACGGTTTTAGCCCCTTCAAACCGCAGAACAAATCCACGGTTTTGGAAAACCGGATTTTTTTTTGCGGTTTTGGGCTCCGTGAATTAATTCACGGTTTTGGGTGAATTGAATCCAATTAAGAAATATTTTTGGTTTTTTTATTCAATTAGATTTTTTTATGATTTTTTTTATTTTTTTATTAAAATATTAGAAATATTTTATATATTTCTTTGAAAATAGATGGAATACTATATAATTTGATTTATTAGAAAGACTGCGACAAATAACCCGGATCAACATTTTTCAGGCCGGATTTTTTGCGTCTGTAAGAAAAATTAAAATATTTCTTTGTGTGTTATTGGAAAAAACAAAAAATATTTTAAATCTGAGTTATTGATCCCGGTTCAAAAGTCACTTCTAGATAAAAATAGAAAATATTGTGGTCTTCTATTTTCGAAAAATAATAATTGGTTCTTAAAAAGTTATCATATGAAATGGTTTTAGCCGTGAATTTTTTTCACGGTTTTAGTCTAACATCTAAAACCGTGAATTTAATTCACGATTTTGGCCTAAAACCGTAAAATAAGAATTCGGTTTGCTGAAACCGTGGATTTGTTCTGCGGTTTTGGAGGGGCTAAAACTGTAGATTAATTTGCGGTTTTGGGGCCCAAAACCATGAAATAAAATTGTGGTTTGGGCATTTTTCGAAATCTTGTCAAACAGTGTAAAATTTGAAATTTATTATTATTTTTGGATATTAATAAAATTTTTGGGTCTGAGGACGTAGGGGTATGGTCTTATCACTTGTGAAAATTTCCGTTTGCCTACGGTACGTGTAACAATTATGTAAATATAAATCTGAAATTTTTAACTAAAAGTAATATACTAAACACTTGAATGTGTTTTTTAATAAAATAGATAACATCTAACGAGCAAATAATATTATTCTGAACGGAACAAGATAATTAAGTTAATTTAATGTGAAGCACAACAAACTAATCATTTAACTATATTTAACCAAATGATAGTTTGAGAGTTTTGTAAATATACCAAGTTCCATAAAATATGAAATAATAAAAATTAAGAGATTGGAAAGCTTAGCAATCTATCAATTGCGATGGTTGTACATTAATTAGTAAATATATAATAAATAATGGAAAATAAAACTTGATAATATGATAATCTTCTTTTAATTGATTTTGGGGACTAATTTACAAAGCTTGATAATTTAAAGGATAAATCATAAAATGAATAATTTATGGAAAGTGGGATCCACGCCTTCATTTTTACCACCCCTATCTGTTCTTCTCTTTATTTAATTTTACCACCGCCTATCATTTCTCTCTGTCAAATTTTCTCTTATCCGAAAATAAAGAAAATAAAATAATATTGGAGATTGACCGAATGGCACAAAGCCAAGCGGCAAACACCCACTCCCGAAATTTTTATTAATACCAAAAAAAAAAAAACAAATTATCAAATCTGCCCTCACCCCAAAATTATTTTCAAATCTGCCCTAACCGCCCAGCCACGGGCGGATCCATAGCAGACCGCCCAGCCACTGGGCGGTCCACTATTATTTTTTTTTAAGAGATAATATGAATATCAAGATGCTGAATTCTAACGCTAAAAATTTTGGATTTTTTTTAAAAGATTAGTTAGAATTTTTTTTAAAAAATTATTTATATTACTTCTTTTAAGCATATTTATACTAAAATACGCTAAATTACTTGGATTATGTTAAATTACGTTGAATTATACTAATTACTTTAAATTACGCTAAAGAAAAATAACTTCGCTAATTATGCTAAAATACGGTAAATTACGCTATACTACGCAAAATTACGCTAAAGTAGACCGATTATGTGCCATCTTTCATGAATCATAAAAAATAGTAAAAATTGGTATTCTACAAGTTCATTATGTAACTAATTTACTGAGCTACTTGAATTGAATAATAGAAATGAAAATCTTAATCGGAAACTTCAACTCAAGTTTTGAGGCGCTTCCCTTTATTTTTTGGCAATTCTGAATTTTGGAATTCGGCATCGTAGGCACGGACGCATGCGTATTTTCGCAAGTTCTCCGAAAAGTGGTCATTTGCTGAAATCGGACTCTCGAGCGCCGTTTTATGACCGTTTGAAGTTTCGCCGTCGTTTTTCATTTTTTCAGTAAAGATATCGTCCCTATTCATATGTAATTTAGCGTAATTTAATGTACTTTAGCGTATTTTAGCGTAATTAAAGTAATTTACTGTAACTCAACATAATTTAACATAATTCTAAGTAATTTAGCGTATTTTAGTATAAATATGCTTAAAAGAAGTAATATTTAAAACAAAATTCGAATTTTTAGCGTTAGAATTCAACATCTTGATATTCATATTGTCTCTAAAAAAAAAAAAAAAAAGTAGTGGACCGCCCCCTCTCTAGACGGTCAGCTATGGGTAGTGGACCGCCCACCCAAAAAAAAAATATATAGTGGACCGCCCCCTCTCTGGGCAGTCAGCTATGGGTAGTGGACCGCCCAGTGGCTGGGCAGTCTGCTATGGATCTGGACCGCCCAGTGGCTAGGCGGTTATGGCAGATTTGAAAATAATTTTGAGGTGAGGGCAGATTTGATAATTTGTTTTTTTTTGGGGTATTATAAAAATTTCGGACCTACTTATTCTCCCTTAATTAGAGGCATTCCTCCTCTCTCCCGTGAAGAAAGCAAAATAAGAAACAAAAATAAACCAAATACAATTGGAGAAAGAAAATGAAAAGAAAAAAAAAAATGAACAGAATTTTGTTCTTCTCTCTCTTTGGTTAAACTTGTAACTTGAAATCATAGGTTGTGTGATGCTTTCTATCAACATCTAGTACAGCTAGCGGTACCTCTCTTTCTTCTTCCTTTTAATCGGATTTAAGGATTTTTAATATGTTAAACAATTCAAGTACATAGTTATAAATTCTGTAGTGATTGAAGTGCAAAGAAAAACTTGTTTAATAATTACAAATTGTGCATTTTACTTGCTGCCACTCTTTTACTTTTCTCCTTTAATTGGGATCCGAAAGTAATAGACAATGATGGATTGTACCTCCTTGTTTGTTATATGGGTTTGGATGAAATTGTATATGTCAGATTGATTAAATGCTTGATTTTTAATTTAAAGATCTACCTCAAGTTGTGTCTATCGGTACCAAGTTTAGACCAGCCAGAACATATCCATTGCTATCTTTTTCTTTGCGGGTAAATATATTTCATGTGTTTGCGAGACTGATTGGTTGGATTGAGTGTTCTGAGTGCTGGTACTGTCTGTACCAGCTTCTTTTCTATTATGGTACGCTAAAAAGAAAAGGGGTGTAGAGACCTGTTTGGTTGTTTGCAAGGAAAAGAAGAATAGGGAGGTACAATCCATTAAATTCACATGAGATGGTTAAATTCCCTGTCAAAGGGATTAAGGTGCAAAATGACTGATTATTAAATCTTTAAATTTCGGCTGAAAAATGATTATAAACTGGACCTGCTATATTGGGCATTCGGGCTATGGGAATTATGTTTGCCTTATACTAGAGAAGTAAAGAAGGAAATGAAATGGATTCAGACTGATAGATTAGAACCTTAATTAATTATTTGAACTTGATGGTTGGACTAAAATGTTAACAAGTCTGATAAAGAAAAATTAAACTAACTTATAAATAATTACTATTATATGTAAATTGTTCTATAATGATAATTTTGTAAGTAAGAATCAAGTAAATATTAATTTGTTATAGGCATTGATAATGTGAAGCAAGACTTGAATGGACTGTTAAGAACAATTCATATGTAATGATTTATCACTCCATACGATATCAGGTGTGGAGTTATTGGATTAGTCTGAGATTCATGACTAGAAATTAAATCGTAACTAGCTGTATGCATTTTGGATATATGATTGACTGCATTGATTGAACTTCTGCATCATATGCATAGCCCAATACATTGAAACTGAATTACATGTAAGTTTGTTGACTGTCATGTTGATATTGTTTATCGATTGATTGATTCTTATTACAAATGATTGATTAAGACCACAGTGATCGAATTGATTGAATATGGAATATTGTAATCCTTGAACCTCCATATAGTGGAGAAAAATGATTAATATATCGTAAAGTCTAGCTAGCTACTAGACTTTACTCTAGGATCCTATGCCCATATGGTGAATGACCCCAACTGAACCCAGTACCGGTTGGATATGGGATATTGAATAAATTTGAGTTGTAACTGTAAGACTAATGAACTGTGGTAACTGTCTTATCATTGAATTTCTTTTCGATAATGACAATATTGTAATATTGTTTTCGTATTGTTTCCGTTAATAAATTATCAGGATAGTTAGAATAGTATAAGCCTGACACGACATATATATGTTATGTGAAAAGGCAGACTGGGTTGTTGGATGGCGTCTGCAATGGCAAGTCAGATGGTATATGTTCGTGTTATCAGACTAGAAATTATAAAGTTAGGAAACCGAACGTTACTAGATTTTAGGGTTTAAAAGATTTAGACCAAACCATTTATTCTGATAAGATTCATAAAGTTATGATTTATTTATGTAAATTTTACTGTTCAATTAGATACTGTTATTGAGCATTTCCATTCGTCATTATATAATAAACTGTTAGTTTCTCGTACGGAAATTTCATTCTGAATATGGATTTCCTTCGAATCCAATAATATGAGTGGCAATCAGTACTGAGAAATAATTTATTCTTTCTTACCCGTTTCTCTCTTGTGGGATTTACAAGTTGTTAGACGAAAACAAATAAACGCTTTTGAAGTTATAATTGACAGCAGGGCCACCTAAAGATGAAATTTTGGGTTATGTTATTTGGCAGGGTGCCGAGAGTATTTCTCTAGTATCATCCACTATAAATTGTCAGATAATTATTGTAAATAAATTTGAATGTGGCAAAAATAATGTATGATATTAGCAATGCATACAAAAAATCCGTATCTTATGTTACGTATATTGAATGGTAAATACACGCGATAGGTTGTTGCACCTCCGGATCGAAGGTGTGACAGTACGGGTACCGGGTTCTTTCATTGCCCCAGAAATAAAAAAGAAGAAATTTCTGTCAGTGTCTAAAAGACGTAAGCACTCTGCATACGAAGCAAGATCTCAGGAGATAAGGATAGCTGCAATAGTGCAATATCTCGAAACTTTGGATGGTAATATTATGCAATATATTAAGTCAATCTAAATAAAAATTAAATTTTGTAGTCTAATAGCATAGATAATGTCCCGTGTGGCCGTGAGTAAGAATCTACAGGTTTACATCTGAATGGAAAATTCTATGTGGATATCAAATAATTGTATGGTAATATTAACCCATGCAATATAATAACAAGTCTAAATAGAATTTTTTTTATGGATATTAAATAGTTAGATAACTTATTTTTTAACTTTTATTAAAAAATAACAAGTTTAATTATTTGTATAATTATTATATAAAAATATAAGTGAATTGGCTTTTCTCCGTAAAAATAAATTAATATGTGATTTGTAGTGCGGTTTTATGAAATGCTGAACAATATGTGCCTTATGTGCCTTAACCGCAAGTAATATGTCAAGCCTAAGCCTGACCAAAACATAATGTCTGATATGTCTGATCTAGCGGGATGTGTCTAATAATAAATACATGGCCCATTCGTGGGCATATCCTCCATAACCACGCCTGTCTGTCTTTGCCTGCTCTGGCACAGAAATTCTAAAAGAAATGTGTTAGAGAGAAACAAGGGGAGTGATTTGATAAATCACATGCTGCATTTTTAATAAGACTATATATAGCCCGACTCATGTTTTCAGAAATTGAACCCAACAGATTGCATGCATGCTACATTCTAAATCTTGTGATTGACCTTGCATATATGTCTCTAGACTCAGCCTTACTTGACCTGTTACAATGCTGAACAAAGCAGGTAGAGCTTCGACCCAGATAGATATAGACGAGCCAATAGACTAAACTTTAATTCCAAATCTTGTTTCTCACATAAGGTTTGATATTATTTTGGATGTCTAATTTCCGTTTCTCTCTACAGGCTATTTTTCACATTCTCGGGCAATTATATGTCTAGTTCTCTCCAATAATAATTATTTTCAACAAATATTTTCTGGATGAAGTTTGGTCTAAAATTATTCATTATTTTTTTTTTCATCTAAATTATCATGATTATTATCTCCATTATTATATTAAGCACGTAGATGTACTGATCCGCCAACGACTGTGATTAAAATATAAAATTTCAGATTGAATATTAACCCTCTAATCAAATAATTGCAATTTTCTCATTCTATGCATTTTGCTTTATGTTTTTTTACGTGCAGAAGTCTAAATTTAGTTAGGCACGTACTTGCCACATGTAAATTGTATTATCTTTCTGATTGGTCTTAATTTCTTTTTATTTTTTAATTGTTATTTAAGTAATTTTTTATTTGTCATTTAATATGTCGTTTTGTATGAGATTGTTTTATAAAAATATGTCAAAATGATCAAAAAAACATATTTGTCATTTAAGGAATGTTATTTACATGTAGATGTCATTTAATATGTCGTTTAAGGAATGTTATTTGTTAATTAGTCTACTTTTTTTATGAAAATATGTCATTTTGTATGATTTCTTTTGTTCTCTTATAATATGTTTCCGTTACAACGCACGGGGATGATACTAATACATTAATATAATTTTTTATAAAACAAACTATTTTTTAATTCTAATATTGTATCTGTTACTCATATTTTACACCTATTACTTATTTTCATAATTCTAATTTATATACACTATATATATTTGTAGGATCTCTTCTCAATTATAAATTGATTAATTCGAATGATCTACCAAAGATGTGAAATAGCTAGACATAACTTAAAGATAGATAGATGTACATTAAAATCATCCTTTACATTTTTTTTATTATAAAAAATACATACAAGCTACCGTGCATGTGTAACAAAAAAGATCTATATTGTAAGTTTGTAACCGGCTCACATAAATACTGATTATAAAGTATTGAAAAAAAAAATTATTTATCCTTTTCTTAATTATTCTCTTGGCAAGCGATATTTTATTTTGCAACTGTTTAGTAAATCTCGACAATTTGATTAATCCTTAATTTTGCAAAATCATTTTCAAGTGATCATCAGCAAACAGGGAGGCTCAAAACAAGCCAATATGCCACACAAATTGCTACAGATCCAACGATGCATAACAAACCACCATACCTCTGCTATTCTAATATAAATTAAGCACCGAATAATTAATGCCAACTATATCTCTCTTTTTTTTGCTGAAAATAAATGCCAGTAATCAATACTTTGACTAAACAAAAAAAACTTCCGCACCAAGTAATATATAACAATATTAAATTAATTAATGCCCTCTTTTGTGCCGATAATTAATGAATATCTCACCAAGGAATTATTCTCTACAATTGTGATTATAATAATATACAATTTAAAAAAAAAAGATGTGCTCTCCAATTAATGCCAAAAATGTACTTTTAAGAAAAAAATGGCGATAATTAGTACTTTTGACCAAAATAATTACCTTGCCCACCGAGATATATGTAATAATGTAAAGTTAATTCATGCTCAAATGTTTTTTTTTTGGATGAAAATTAATGAAAATTTGATCAAGCAATTAATCTCTCCAACTGAGATTATAATATACAAAATTAACAAGAGATATGCTCTCCAATAAATTAAAAAAATTTGCAGAGATTAAAACGCAAAAATTGGTACTTTTGACGAAAACAAGTAGTAACTTCCCCGCTGAGAGATGTAATAATGTTAAGTTTAATTAATGCCCGATGTTTTTTTTTTGGCTAAAAATTAAAGAAAATTTGACCAACCAATTAATCTTTCCAACTGAGATTATAATATACAAATTTAAAATGAGATATGCTCTCCAATAAATGCTAATTTTTTTTTTTTGCAGAGATTAAAATGTAATAAGTACTTTTGACGAAAATAATTAACTTCCCCACCGAGACATATGTAATAATGTTAAGTTACTTAATGCCCATTTTGGCTGAATATTAATTAACTTGACCAAGAAATTAAACTCTCCAACTGAGATTATAGTATACAAAATAAAAAAGAGCTATGCTCTCCAATAAATGCATTTTTTTTTTTGCAGAAATTAAAATGCAATAATTAGCACTTTTGACGAAAACAAGTAACTTCCCCACTAAGAGGTATGTAATAATGTAAAGTTAATTAATGCTCATTGCTTTCTTTTTTTAGCTGAAAATTAATGAATATTTGACCAAGCAACTAATTTCTACGACTGAGATTATAATATACAAAATTAAAAAGAGATGTGCTCTCCAATAAATACTAAAAATATTTTTTGTTTGCAGAAATTAAAATGCAATAATTAGCACGTTTGACGAAGACAAGTAACTTCCCCACTAAGAGATGTAATATTTAATGCCCAATGCCCTTTTTTTAGCTGAAAAATAACGTATATTTGACCAATCAATTAACTTCTAGAACTGAGATAATAATACACAAAATTACAAACTAAAGATATGCTAATTATTTCCAATTAATGCCAATAATAAATATTTCTACTAAACAATTAACTTCCTCGCGAAATATATAATTCAATACATTTAATTAATTTAATATAAATAGAGTAATACTAATTATCACCATCAAATATTGGCATCAATTGTGAATAATTAATAACTAGTATTGTGACTGTGAGCTTTCTTTTTACTGGTACATATCAGATTATCTTTTTTTGTTATGTTGCTTAACGGAGAAACAAGAGAGAAAAAATGTCATCAAAATAAGTTGTATTATCCGTTGTTGTCATATCATGAAACGTTGTGTTGTCATATTATGACTCTTATTATTGTTTTAAGGGTTATCCTAATCTCCCTGTGATTTAGATGCATTTATGTACCTTAAATAGAGAATAAAATCATGTTTCATAAATGAGATCATTATATGACAACTAACATTCTTTACATGATATGAAAAAAATAAAAAAATGAAGACATGACCAATCAATTATAATCAATACAAAAATTTCTTAAACTACATTTAGAAAATGAAAATAAATCAAGGCCAAAAGAAGGCAGACTAAATAGACTTGTGGCGAGTACACGTGACAAGTACGTATCTAAATAATTTAGATTTCTATACGTACAAAAACATCAAAAATATGCATATAATCAAAAGAAAGCAGAGCATTTGATCGGAGGGATGATATTCAATCTGAAATTTCATCTTGAACTAAGATAATAATTATACAAAATTACAAATTAAAGATATGCTAATTTTTTCCAATTAATGGTACTAATATTTTCTACTAAATCAATTAACTTCCGTACCGAAATAATATAATATATATATTATATATATATAATATATATATATAATTTAATATAAAAATAGAGCAATACTGATTTATTACCATCAATTATTAGCATCAATTGTAAATAATTAATAATAAACCGGTGAAATGACAATAAAATTCCGTACGGGTGTAGATAATCATTTCTGATAAAATGAGGCAATGCCAATAATGATATATTATTTTTGGCCGAGCAATTAATGCTAGTTATTAATACTTGACCAAAGCAATTAACCTCCCAGCTGACATAATATTATAAAAACAAGCCGACACGGACAGAGGGAATCGTGACGCGAGCCAACCATTCCCAACCCTTTCCAAATCCGACCCAATAAAATCCCTTCTCTCCATTTTCTTCTTCCCTCTAATCTCTTTCCCCCCCCTCTCCCCGCCCCCATCGGGGCCTCCCCTATCGGATCCATGTCGGATCCTTTTCCTCCACCCAGTACAAAGCCTTTCCCCAGAGTTAATGGGTTGTTCAAACAACACTCCTGGTCGCCGGAGGTCCAGCGAGATGAGGTGTGGCACCGGCGAGAGGAGATCCATCGCGAACGGAGACTCTTGAGGAGTAAGAGCGTGACAGATGAAGACTTGGATGAGATCCAGGGTTGTATCGATCTTGGATTGGTTGACGCTGATGGGTTTGCGGTTGGTGAGGCTGAGGCGAAGAAGCTCGCTGAGACTTTCCCAGCGCTGGATATGTACTATGCTGTGAAGAAAGGGTTGAAAGGTTTCGTTGCCGCGTCAGCGTCGGGTGGTGGATCCTCTCCATCAGGGTCAATGGCGTCGGCGGGGTCCAGCTTGTCGGATCTGTCGCCCATGGGTAGCCCTGTTTCTCTCTTCTCTCCTGGTATGAATTATCTCTTTACCTTTTCATACGTGATATCTATAATTCTTTAGGTAAATCAAGTTTTGTTAGGTGTCTGAGTTTCGGGGCAATAGATAGCACAAAGCGCTTGATAACTAATTCTTTAGGCACAAACCGAATAGGGAGCAGTATCTATTTTGAGTAACGTTTTAGAAATAATTTTGGTGTGAAGAATAATTTGTTTTTATCCTCTTTAGGTAAATGATCTGGATAGTTAGGTTAAACATCAGTAGTTGATTTTTTTTTTTTTGGCAGTCCTGACTAATTCCCATTCGCGTAAAATTTTGGAACTTGAATCAATATTCTATTTTTGTTGAAAAATTTCTAACTTTCTAAATAGCTTGTGATGTGCATAAATTTTATCTTGTGAAATTGGATCAAAATTGTTTATTTTAAGAACAAACTGATCAATGCCCAAGGCAACAACGGTTCTTGAGCTATATTTTTAGGTGAACTTATGCCTCTAAAAAATGTTGAAATTTGAATTTGAATCAATTGTTCTCTTGTTTTTATTGGAATTTTCCAAAATACTACTGTTTTAAACAACGAGCACAATAAGTCATGGGCATTGCAGTATATGAAATATATTAGATTTGACACCTGCTTTCGTGTATTTTAATTTCAATATATGTAAATAATACTCCATCTCATAGTTCAAATGAATGGTTTTTCTTTGTAAGGTCATCTATAATTAATAAAGTACGAGTGTATTCTAAGTGATTTAACTATGTTGATCAATTAGGTGATACGCTTGACGTGAAGAAGGAACGTCTGAAGCAATGGGCCCACGTGGTTGCTTGGTCAATACGCCGCAATTCTGAGAAGAAGCGTGGTGGTGGTTTTGCTTAAGTGCTTCTTTAAAAGGGAAAAATATCAGCAAAATTAATTATGCATCAAGGAAGTATCGGTGTCGCCGCTCTGAACATTACGCAATCTACTTTTGCGAAATGGGAATTTATTCTCATCAGTATCTTATCTTGAATTCTCTCTCTATCTCTCTCTCTGTGGTGGTTGGGTGTATATGAAATATTTGAAAGCAGATAGTTAGATCAGAATCCTCACCATAATGACTAACTTTGATTTTGAATCTGATCTCAGAAAAAGTTTTTGTCTATGTGGCGTGAATGTGTGTTTATCTTTGCGTTCTATTTATCTGTGTTTGCTTTGCATCGATGCTCTAGCTTCATTACTTGTGTACGAATAATGTCAAAATATGTCGTTTTTGTTAGTTGTCGATCTCACCAAGAGATTTGGCGCAAATACAATCACCAGTTTTTGTTTAACAAAAAGTTTACCTAATTCAATCAGGAGAACTAAAATTAAAACTGATACATGTAGATTTGTTGTCAGTAACTGCAACTGGTAAAGTGGAATTTGAATGTTTAGGGAAAATGTCAAACTGAATTGGAAGCTGGTAAGCATAGGTTTGCATTTTTGTTTTTATATTACTTTGTGGGAATTCTATCTAGGTAATAATAGATGGTAAGGTATTTTTTCCATAGTGCTTAACAGTTGATAGTGGTGACGTCTCGATTGAGGTAGTGACTAGTGAGTTATGATTGATATAGTGGATGTTATGTTAACTTAGCAGAGGGCGTTAAAAAATAGATTTTATTCCATCTAAATCATTGACATATACCACAAGTTGTGCAACGGTCATAATATAACAAAGTAAAATCACACAAAATAGTTTCATGCTAATATATGGAACTATAATGAAACTGTTAATTGTAATATCAATTACTATATCTATTAAACAATTACCGGCCTCCCACAATTCATTAATTAGACAGTAAAAAAAGATATCAAAATTCCAATAGATAGTAATAGGACTTAGCAAAGTTCCAAAAAGAAAAAGAAAAAGAAAAAAACAGAGCAAAGAGCAGTATACAAGCAGTGTAACAGATGGCTATGCTTTGATTGTTAGTTTTAAAACTATACTTCAGATATAGCTGGCTATTTATAACTTTCTAATTTCCAAATTAGGGTGATAATCGTTCAGCTATATCCTGGCACTTTCTCTTTAAAATGGTTTTTGAATGGTACAAATACAATTTCTCATTCTAATACAGTTTCTTCTGTTAACAACAAAAAATATATTTTGTAGTTTGTTATTTTGCAAATTGATGTGTTATTTTTAAGATTGTTAATGCCAGAAAATATCATATCGGCACACCCGCAGATATTATGAGATTATCACAAGTGGCTATATGCACACACTTATTATTTTTTGTGAAAAGCACAAGATTAGCCTAAAAATTTCCAATAAAGATAAAAATGCAATGACGCATATATTTTTTTTTTACCTCTTTTGGGTTTATTTATTGATACTGATGAGCATATTAAACTTATTTGTCCATTGGTTTAATAACATATTGTTACATTCCAGAATGACAGCGATTAAAGGTATCAATCAATTATTTATTAAATTAAATTTCGGCTGCTTAACGGGTGATGGTCACAGCCCGTTGAATTATCAAGTATGAACATCGGTTAAAACGTTTAAATAGGCCTAACAATAGAATGTAGGCCCATGGTCTTGATTTATGCTCTTAACCATTTACACAAATCGAGGCAAAATGGCAAATACAGGCTACCGCCTATCTTACTAGGCCCATAATAGACGGAATGAACCGGGCTTTCACCGGTAAAAGCATCCAAAAATGCTTTTTTTTTTTTTTAATTTACTTTCAAATTTCCTTTTGTTTTTATTATGGAGTAAGGGATGGTATAAATCTCTTACTTCACAATTAAGGCTGTTAATAAAGAGTAAAATAGAATTAAAATGGGTTAAAGGTGATTTAATATGGAGTAAGTTATTCTACTCCTTCAGACAAATTAACCTTTTTAATTTTAAGGTTTAAAGCATAAGTTTCAACATATATATATTTATAAAAAAATTATTTACAAAGACCTAACTGTGTCTCCTTAATCCTCTATACAATCATTGTAAAAATGTAAATCTAACTCAAGGATATACAATCTTGCCGGCCAAGCTGCACTCTCTTTATTCAAAACTCGTCTAATTATAGAGAATAAATAACATGCGTCGACAAATTAACTTATTATACACTTACTCCATTGAAAAAATTCACTAATAAACATCATACTCACCCAGACAAATTAATTTAAACCATGACTTCAATTAAAATGAAATATAAAATATGAAAAATAAAATAAGTAATTAATTATCCCTAAATACGCAAAATTTAAGTATGAATCAAACATGTTATTTATTCATATTACGCCTCTCTTAGAAGTGGACAACAAAACTAGTACTGAACATGTATCCTCTCTGATACTCAAAAGTGAGGCCCACTACTTTACGGTTCAGATTTACTTCCTTCTTAACCGGATCAAATTCCATATGGTGCCTATTTAGACCGTAGAGGTCCCCTTTTAAATTCGTACCAGGTTAAAAGAACTGTCCGGATTTACTAATCTAGAGTATGTTTGGATGGAAGCTAGAATAGTTATAATAGCGAAATTTAGGATTAGTAGATGAGAATAGAGAAAAATAGTGATTTTCATATTAGTGTGAAAATTGTGCTATTTGAATTAGTAAAAATATTGTTTGAATCGTACATTTTTTAAGTAAAGGTTGGAGGTCAAGCCACCCAACTATTTAATATCCATGTTTATTACAACAAAGGATTTCCTCCATCCGGATTTCGAACTCATGACCTCTCACATAGAGACCATCTGTCTTGGATTGTACATTTGGAATAGTGAATAAGCTGTAACGAAGAAAAAATAATGTTAACAATGTACTAATTAAGAGAAAAGAATGCAAGTGGGGTCTCAAACGAAGTGTCATGATGTGGAGATGGCAAAAATAACGTTGACTTTATCATTTCAGGATAATATTGATCGAAATACAAGAAGTAAACATTTTTTTCTCTCTTTTTTTCATATTTTCGAATAGTAGCTACTCCAACATTTATAAGAAATAAAAAGTAGTAACTATTATA
The DNA here is from genome assembly GCA_025461045.1 of Carex parvula. Lineage (NCBI taxonomy): Eukaryota > Viridiplantae > Streptophyta > Magnoliopsida > Poales > Cyperaceae > Carex > Carex parvula. Next base: position 849,267 of record JAJGRW010000505.1, on the reverse strand, counting down.
ACTATTCTGAATAGCAAAAATATTATTTGAATGCATATTATTATTCCGAATAGCTCTTATTCTAAAATAGCTACCAAACATACTCCTAATAAATAGTGGATTTGTGTTACCGGAAGTGATCGGAATTCAACTAGTGCTTGGGTCAGCCACAAAAGTGTAACGCATATTTTCAGGCTGGAGCAGTTACTAGGAAATTGATTGCGCCGCTGCGCGTCTATAAGCTTGAATTTTGAATTTGAGGCACCATTCCGGAGTCGGATAAATCATGTGAAAGGTACTCGCTCCGTGGGAAATTGGGAAAGCTTAAATGGCGTTACTTGACTTTCATTTTTTTCCATTACGACTTTAGAAAGAAGTCCTTTGTGTATGTTGCATTGATTTCAATTGTACTGATGGCTATATTCTTTCCGGTCAATTCCTAGTGTTATAGCTTGGTCAAAATTACTCAAGACCAATAACTATTATAAATGTTGACTGAGAAAAAAGGGGTAAAAAGTTAATCAGGTAACCTCATTTGCACCATGTTTTATCACCCAAGTAAAACATTAAATTTAGATAAATAAACGGTGAGATAACTACTAAGTCTCCTCTAAGGAAAAAAAAAATAGAAAAAAACTATTATTTCGATTTCCTCTTACAACAACAAATATTTGAATAATCTAAAGCCTAATTAGGAATGGCTAAGCCATTCTTATGAATTAAAATAAATAATTTTGTTCTTCATATTTTAATTTTTTACAGGTATTAGATGCCATAGACAGAACAAAAAGAACCGGCTTTATTTTTAAAGCTGATTTTTTATTCACAATCATTAAATTTATCACACACCACATAAATTTCTTAACTTGTCCACACAATATCCGAACATTTCAAATATTGGAGCTGAACATTTTCATTAATATCCAAAGTTAATTACAAATTAATAAATATACCCAGAATCAGTGGGTATTTCGAAAAATATCCAAATCGGCCATATTAAAAAAAAACTGGACCTGCTATATTGGGCATTATATTAAGGATTGAATCTCTTTATGATATAATTATTTGATAATCTTCATAATAATTTTTTTAAATCAATTTAAAAGATTTCAATATAAAAAAGGAGGGTTCCAATGCTTTTATTTTTTGTACCTCCATTATGTCTTCATTTTTTATTTCTCTAATAAAAAATATTGTAAAATTTATATGTCAAAATAAAACCATTAGATCTAATCTTTATTATTTTTCTATATGCACATAAAAAAATATCACTTTTCGATTTTGATTTTATATGAGTCAATAAGTTGAAAAATTAATATTCAAAATTTATCTATAGAGGTATATTTTTGCAAGCTCCGGATATTAATCAAAATAAAATCAAAATGTCGTGATCTTTTATGCATGCATAGAGATAATGATATTGATTATTTAACGTTTTTATTTGATGTTTAAGTTTGAGTTTTAAGTTATTATAGTTCTTAAAAATAAAGACATAAAAAAGTATAAAAAAAAGATATAGGTATTATACCTCCTCTCTAGAAAAAATATGTTTATATATGAATGTGTTATTCGACATATAAAAGGCACCGACATTTTTATTAATATCCAAAGTTAATTACAAATTAATAAATATATTCATAATTAGTGAGTATTTCGAAAAATATCCAAATCAATTAGATTATAATATAAGACAAACATGGCACTTGACTTTCATTTTTCTCCATTACGACTTTAGAAAGAAGTCCTTTGTGTATGTTGCATTGATTTCAAATGTACTGATGGCTATATTCTTTCCGGTCAATTCCTAGTGTTATACTTTGCACCATGTTTTATCACCCAAGTAAAACATTAAATTTAGATAAATAAACTGTGAGATAACTACTAAGTCTCCTCTAAGGAAAAAAAGAAAATAGAAAAAAAAAACTATTATTTCGATTTCCTCTTACAACAACAAATATTTGAATTAACTAAAGCCTAATTAGGAATGGCTAAGCCATTCTTATGAATTAAAATAAATAATTTTATTCTTCATATTTTAATTTTTACAGATATTAGATGCCATACACACAAAAAAAACCGGCTTTATTTTTAAAGAAGATTTTTTATTCACAATCATTAAATTTATCACACACCACATAAATTTCTTGACTTGTCCACACAATATCCGAACATTTCAAATATTGGAGCCGAAAAAATATTTCGGATCAATTGTTTGAATCCGAACTCTTTTTCTAACAGTTCCGTCTATACATCAAAATCTCAATGCAATTATTCCATTGTCCCATAGTATTTTATATTAATTTGTACACATGAATGATTATGAGTAAAAGCCTAGTAATCTAAGTATTCAACTGTAATAATTTTATTCCCTCCCTAAAACCGAAAGGTCAAAACAACTTTAAAAGCTATACGACTTGACTATGATGTACAAGAAGTACAAACACATCAAGCAAGTAAAAGTCTCGGAAAGGATAAGAGAGAACAAAAAAAGTAAACATTGACTGTTGATTTTCCCCACCTACATTTTGAAACTTTTCAATCCTGATTTTTCAAGCAATTGAATTTGCAAAACCAACTTGTTGTGGTGTCCAACTAACTTGATTGGCAGCTTTTGAATAAAGAACCAAATATGACGTATTACCTTTATTTTGATCCGTACTGCCCTTGAGAGATATTTATATAATATATTTGCATTATTTGTTTCTTTTCTCTCCATTTTGTTCTTTGACATACACAACCAGGACGCATCTTTTTATTTTTATTTTTAACATTTTTTTGCAGTAACGAAGGAGAAGTACTGCATGCAGATACTGGTATCAGAGTGAGGCTACCATGTACCATACACTTGAGAGTAGGTCCGATGGGCATCAGACCTATTTTGATTTGATGGGTTTAATCACCGTTGATTGCTTTAAGATCATGCAGAACGCTTTAAACTTTGTGCGCGTATGTTTCAATTTTTGTGTGCACAAATTTTAAATTAGATCGGACGGTCATCATACTCGTTGAACCTAAAAGTAGGTTCGATGAGTATCGGACCTACTCCACTCTCTTTACCATACTATGCATAGCACAAATCGGTCTGTACTATCGATCATTATTTTGGTTATAAAAATTCAAACAATCAAGATAGTATCTATGTAAAATGTAATTTAAGACCATCTTTTTTTTTTCAAACTTTACTAACTTTAAACTTTAGACAGATAGAAAATCATTACTTCCAAATAATCTATAATTTTTAAATTAAGTGATTTTCTAACTATCTAAAAAAATAATAATAATTTCTAGAAAATATAAAATTTGATCTTCAAGTATATATTCATATAAAGATCATATTAAATAGTTCAAATAAACTGTTTGTATTTTGAAGACAAATATATTGATTTTTTTACTGTAGCCTCACTCATCGATATCCTACGTATTGACATATTTTGGGAGTTTTAACTGAGAGGGAGAGAGGGGCAGGGGAAAAAAATTATTCTGGTTCATATATTTAACACAATGTAGATACAAGGTAGATACAAAATTATTCTGGTTCATATTTTGGGAATTTTCCACAGAATGGAGATACAAAAATCCTACGGAAGTTGATTGATATATATATATATATATATATTATCTATTTGGTAAAGTTAGTAGTTAATTGATTTTCAAGCATTAGTTGCTCTCCCCACCTTCCTCTTTTTGACTTATAGCTTGATTTCACATTATACAGCGGTTGCATCTTAAAATGACACAATTTAACAGATCTCTTGATAGAATGTAACTATCATAAAGCTTGCTGATATTGACTACAGAATTTTCATTTGTAGTATTATACATAGTAAGAAATTTATAAAAAAAAATCTAGTAGCATTAAGGATTGAATCTCTTTATGATATAATTATTTGATAATCTTCATAATAATTTTTTTAAATCAATTTAAAAGCTTTCAATATAAAAAAGGAGGGTTCCAATGCTTTTATTTTTTGTGCCTCCGTTATGTCTTCATTTTTTATTTCTCTATAAAAATATTGGAAAATTTATATGTCAAAATAAAACCATTATATCTAATTTATATTATTTTTCTATATGCACATAAAAAATATCACTTTTCGATTTTGGTTCTATATATGTTAATAAGTTGAAAAACTAATATTCAAAATTTGTCTATAGCAGTATATTTTTGCAAGCTCCGGATATTAATCAAAATGTCGTGATCTTTTATGCCTGCATAGAGATAATGATATTGATTATTTAACATTTTTATTTGATGTTTAAGTTTTAAGTTTTAAGTTACTGTAGTTCTTAAAAATAAAGACATAAAAGGTATAAAAAAATAGATATAGGTATTTTAACCTCCACTCTAGAAAAAATATGTTTATATATGAATGTGTTATTCGACATATAAAAGGCATAGCTACCAATTTGAATCATAATCAAATTGCTTTTTTACGGCGATTGTTATTATTATCAATATAATTAAATATGAGTTCTATTTCAACATTAATTTGCTGTAAATGTTCTAAGAATCTTCAAAGCATCATGATTAAGGTCACTTTTATGTTTCTGAAATGTTCGACCCACAACTAAAAATTTTGGAACAATTTTCCTAGCATCACCTCTAAATGATTACATCTTTACTAAGCTTTACACAAAGTTCTCTAATTAGGTAAGTGGCTGTGAAAAATGGGAAGGAAAATAAGGGGGTCAAATATCACTCATTTCTGTGTATAACAGTAAGAAAAGCTGAATTGACGGAGAATAAAATTAATGAAACTAAATTTTTTGCCAAACATTGTTTGTCAATTTGTGGTCTCGTGGACCTCCCTTTATAAGCTCGCACAAAATTAATGTTTGGGAATATCTGTTTTCTTTTTTCTTTTTTGAGTAAAGGCTGTTTTCTGTATTTAAAAAAGATCGTAAACATAATTTGTGAAAAGGAAATTTACAGATTTTATCTATAATTTTTTCATCGTATTTTTTTTTGTGTCGTTCTGTGTGTGTTTTTTTTTTTTCATTTTTCTTTTTAAAGAAAATCATTGTACTTCTTATTTTTGTTTTTGTTTCTTTGATATTATTCTTTTTCTTTTCTTTCTTTCAATTTATGTACTTTTATGGTTCAATAAAAAAATTGTCAATGTTTTAGGCTATTTTTTGTCATCTTTCATAAATTATAAAAAATAATAATAAAATTCAAAAATAATAAAAATTAGTAATTTACAAATTCATTACATAAATAATTTACTGAACTACATAAATCGAATTTGAAATTTATACAATAAATTTTTGAGGCAGCAGCACAGAAGGCCGCTATTCATTATTTCATTGCACCTTAGCCATATTCATAATTTAATATCTCCCGTTGAAGTTCGTAGCAACCTCTTCAACTCATTCACACATCACAATCACAACCATTGTACATGATTGGAGGAACGGATTACGGATAAAATCTTTTTATACATTCTAAATTTCTAATAACGTATTTTACCTTTATATTTAAAAAATAAAATCACTAAATAATTAGAAAAATATCCCGAATCAACACAAAATCTCGCCTCATCAATCAATCCGAGTTCATAAAAATCTGCACTACACGTTGGAGATCTCCATTTAATTTAAGACCGGAGAACAGAAACTGGTACCAGTTGTTTTCCAACACTAACCCCTTTTGAAAGTTCTAGATAAGGACAAAATGAATCCAAATCCTCGACGGTACTGTAAAAGATTCCCTTTTACAATTAGCTATTTACGGTTTGAGATTAACTCTCAGCCATTTTGAGATTCGGGCTGACTGAGGAGGCAGTATTATTGGGCTTTGAGATTTCGTGCCAAGTTAAAAAGAACGGTCCAGATCAAGTAATTGTAAAAGATATTACGGTACCGTCGGTGATATGAATTCAGGACAAAATAAGGACCTGACCCAAAGTCGTACTCCTGGCAGTTCCGATTTCCGCCACGTGTAGGAAGAAACTACGAGGTCTCTTGCGAACCTTCTTATTTATCCAGGAATCACCCCGAAAAGCCGGTTACATATATTAACACATCTTATTTGACTTCATACAACGCACAAACAATAAAATCAAACCAAAAGTTATACAACAAATGCGCTGTATAAAGTTAAACCAGATATTTCAATATCTTTGCCAGAAAAACCAACCCTGTAGCGAACCCTTCTAGACTCTCACCTCTTCCTTTCACAACCCATAAATGAAACTCTAAAAACTCCTTTGCTTTGCTTGTTTTGTTTCTAACCATTTTCTCCTCCAATTTCTCTCAATTCCTGATGGCAAAGAGAGGAGCGGGACCGGCGCCGTTCCTAACAAAGACGCATCAGATGGTGGAGGCGGCTGTGACCGACGACGTGATATCGTGGGGCGAAGACGGGAAGTCGTTTATTGTGCGAAAGCCGGTAGAATTTGCGCGTGATCTTTTGCCGGTGCATTTTAAGCACAACAACTTCTCCTCTTTCGTTAGACAGCTTAATACATATGTAAGTGATCAATCCTCCCATCTTTTTTATTACCTTTTTTTGCAGCTTGTGATTGAGCATTAATTTCCGGTCGTTCTTCGTCGAAAATTAACTTGGCTTAATTGATATAAAATTTAAGGAAATTTTATAGTTGGATATGAACTATGGATTGAATCATGAATTCTGAACTTCTATGGTTTTAAGTGGATTTTTTTTTTGCTAAAGTTATTTATTTAGTAAAAAACCGTTGTTTTACAGATTCAATTTTGTGAGGATTATGTGGGTAAATGTTTGGTTGACTTACTTAAAGAAGATGGACGTTAATATAATCTCTATGAATTTTAAGTTTATTTTCTACAAATTTGACTGTGTTTATTTATTTAAACCAGTAAGAGAGCTAGCATTGCTGGTCAAATCCTCCTTGAAACTGGGGATCGTATTTTGAGTACCTAAATTAGTTTGGGGTCTTTGACATTCTGTTTCGGTGTAATAAAATATTTATTATTTTTTAATGTTGATTTCTATTAATAACAAATTAACATAATTGGTAATCTGACAATGTAAAATCTAATTAGTATATATATATTATTATATTTTTTTTGGGATTTTGTTTATCAAATTTTGTATAAATTAAATATTATTTGTTATTTTATCAAAAGCGATTAAACATAAACGAATACAAATTTAAAATTGTCTCATTAATGGTAGAATTTGCATCAAGTACATATTCTCTCTCAGATCTCGAAATTAAGTTATAATATTTTTTGTGGTTATTAAAAATTTATATATAATTTATCGTTGGGAGATCTCATCATACTTATTTTTTTATTTCTTTTTTTTTTCTCTGAAATTTTATATGAACATAGTATTTCCTGTTTTTTGTCTTTATTCGAACAATTGATATTTAATCGAACAAAAATAGGTGTTTTTATAGGTAAGGCCGTCAGTAAAATTTAATTGTTCAAAATTTGAAATTTCTAACAAACGACTGTTACCAATTTCTGTAATTAGATCACAATTGCATGACATACATCATATTAAATAATTTTATTTAATTAATTATCGATGATATAGCGGTTATATATATTCTATGTAGCAATATAAAATAGTGCTTGTACAAAGAGAAGAAAGATTAACAATGATGTTAAAGAGGTTATTCTACAAGCTTCACATGAAAATATAAATTAATGAGGGATATTAATCCCAAAATTACAGTGTGCCGAAGAAAGCATTATCTAGGCTGCTTCTTTAATTAACAATTAATGCATAGTGTTTTATATATTATAATTATATGAACTTTTGACCTAGCATTGATTAGACACCAGTTTCTGACCGGAATCTACTAGATGTAAACCCCTTACGCGGTTATACTTGAAAATGATACATTATTATTATCTTTTAACCATTGATTAGACACCGGCTGTTGACCGTAATCTACTAGTTGGATGCCCATTTTGGCGCTTATACATGAAAATCATACATGTGTTTTTTTTTTATTGGTTGATCTTTTGCTTTTGTGAATCTTTTTGTCCCTTTCTTATATTGGGTCAAAATTCAAGTGTAGGAATATAGTAGTGCTTATACAATTTTGATTGTTAAATGTTAAGGGTTGGAAGTGACAACTCATTTGTGCTAAATTTTAGCTATATGCATATTGAATTTTATATACAGTTCATATTTAATTACGATGAAAAATTAATTTGCTCTAGGAAAGGTTGGCACGGTTGCATCTTTCAAATGAAGTAAATTCCCATTTTTTTAATATTTTCTTTAAAAGAAGAGTTCGTTTTTGTAGAGATTTTTCTTTTAGGAAATTGAAACTGTGCAGATTTTTCATCCAAAGAAAGTTTGTTTCATCTAACCACAATTGGGATGACAAAGTTGTGTCATTTATTGAACCCAAGTTGTGAATCCGCGGATCAATAAAGTTCAAAATTCATCCATTTTGTTAAATTAGACAGTTCGGATCAAGTATGTGAGTTTGGGCTTTAAATGCTCCAATTGTGCCATTGAGTTGTATTAGCATCACTAGTTGTTTGGGCTTCAAAAGGCCCAATTTTGTGACCCCTTAAACCCCACTATAACGAAGAGGATTCAATTTATGTTCAGATTTTTCTACTTAATATTTCTTATACGCTTTAACTTTTGTTATTATTTAGTTATTTAGTTAGGAAAATATAACCAAACTTCGCTGCATCTAAGGTGTCTCTCTTCCACCAATTTCTATCTATGCAAGGATCAAAAACACATTTTCTTTTAATGAAATATATGACAATTTTATTTTAATATCCAACCTATATTCATATCCGTATTTGTTTAATATTCGATGGGTAACGGATATGTATATCCTATCAGCATCTGTATCCAACAATAAAAATGGACAAGAATACCACTTAATTATTATCCGTCGGTATCCGATATGTATGCACCCCTAAAGCGTATTGTATTACTTTAGGTTTTATTACAAGGTGCAGAGTAAAATACCGAGCCCATGAGATGCAACTTCTAACCATTAATAATTTAGAGAATATGTAACACAGAAAGATCTTGTTTTAGTTCCCAAGGTATCCGCCTTCTTTAAGAAGGGATAATTGGTTGATTATTGAATAAAAAAAGAAAATTCAAGAATACTTTATCATTACATGAATTAGAATGATGTACAATTATTTTAACACTTCTCCTTTTATGCAGGGATTTAGAAAGGTTGTGCCGGACAGATGGGAATTTGCTAACGAGTATTTTCGAAAAGGTGAACCCGAACTCCTCCGCAACATTCGCCGGCGAAAATTAGCATCTGCTGCAACTGGGAAATCCAACAGTAGCCAACCGCTGCCGCCACCTTCGACCACAACCACCTCCTCCACCACATCTTCTCCTCTATCGTCACCGTGTCATGATTTAGCTGCCTTAACCAATGCGAACGAGCAATTGAAAAAAGATAACGAGACATTGAGCTCGGAACTGGCAGTTGCCAAGAAGCGATGTGGTGAACTCCTAGGATTCCTCTCGAAATTTGTGAACATGAAAGAACTTGACTTCCGGATTTTAACGGAAGGCGACGAAAGTAATGTTGTCAAGGAGGTCAAGGAGGAAGAATGCTGTGAATTTAAACTTTTCGGGGTGCGGTTGAAAGGGACCTGTGGAAGAAAGAGAGGTTTGAGTGAAGATAGTGATACTTGTGGTGGCGTTGCTGAGAGGCCAATGAAGATAGGTTTTGGTTCTCAGTGGATGGGTTCTGTACCAGTGGTACCGATGCAACAAAGCAGTGGAAAAGTATGCCATTGAGGTGCGCCGGTACAGGAGTATATAGGCTTTTCAGTTATGAAGCAAAGAAAAGGAATAAATTCGTTCTGTAAATTTAATTAAAAGCGTTAGAGATAGATTTGCTGTTTCAGTGTCAAATCGGCTTAGGATCCAAATCAGGATTCGTGTCCAAAAGTGTGGATTAGCGATTGACCTGTGCATAGAATAGATTATAAACAAATGTGGCCTCTTTTACCTATATTAGTTTTAAGTTTAACTATAGCAGATTCAAGATAATGTACTTTTTCATTGGAAGTTGATCACAGAATTTATCGTGGCCTTCTCTTTTAGTTACATAAAAAATGAATATAAATCGGCATCCAAAAGTTGATAATTTATTTGTTACTGTGACTTTTATTATCTTTTATCGGCCTCTACTGTGATAAGGTGAACAAGTATGGGCATGGCTTTCATAAAAAATTATATTCGTTTCCTTTTTTGGAGGTGACAATGTGACATAAAGGCATGGCCTTGCGCAATACGCTACACAATGGCTGCTGCAGAAAATCCGGGTAGTAGATAAAAGGTAGCCATACAGAGGAGTTTCCCTTGCTTCAAGCCTTCAATTGGGGATCAGCATCCGCTGCTTTTCTCAAGAGAAAAGCAAAACTCTGCTATCCTTTTTTCTCTCTATCTCTCACTTCAAAGAGGAGGAGAGAGAGACAGAGGAGAGAGATACAGAGAAGAACAGGGAATAATAGGGATTTGAAGAGCAACTGATCCCGTTCCTTCAATTGGGCACGCAAGCAGTGTTTGGCAATGGCAGGATTACAGGATACTGACATGAATAGATGTACTGGTGCTAAAAACATTTCCAACAAGGTGTGTTGGTGGGGGAGGGGGGGTCCTTTAATTCAATCTGATGTTCGGTCAGAACTGTCTGATTCACATTAATATTCGTGTACACTTAATTCATACCCTTTAAAAGTCGTTTGTATGAATGTTGATGCGGACTGGACAACTCTTAACATGACATCGGATCAAATTTGCATTAAAATTTGTGCATATTTGATCAACACGAACCTTATAGTTTGTACGTACGCGTGAATTTTGATCCGATCTGATAATCAGACCGAATTCCGATCCTTTCTAACAAACATAAAAAAGTTAAACAAAACATGATATTCACACATCAGTTACTACTTACAACTGCTCGGGCCGCTTTATAGCGTGACCGGACAGCCAGCTATCAAATATGAGAGAATTTCTCTGCTTGGAGCGATTGGGTTCCAATTTCTTATAAGAATTCAGTGAGATTGACATGGTGTATGTAATTATTATTTTTTCACAATAATCCTTGTACACTTTCGCCATACATGGGTACTAAACCACTTTATTTTATTTTTCTTTTTTGTGAGACATAGTTGCACCTAAATAAGATTGGGCATTTGTACCATTTCAGGCAGACAAACAAACAAAAATCCATTGGGCGGGATACTACAAACAGAGTATTTGCAAAGGAGAATCTTGCTCAGATGAAACGGTAATAAAAAAAACATGAAGATTCCCAAAATGCACCTAAATAAGATTTGGACAACCACACAAAGTTCCAGATGTTACAAACTAGACTAAATGTTATGATCAAAATACAGATCAAACCCACAATAATGTTGCGCCATGCCGGTTAATACGAGGCGAGCATGGAGCTAGGGGATACAACATGCAGCACAATATCACCATCTCAAATCTAACAAAGAACTCAAAAGGTGATTATTAATTTTCTATACTAAACTTAATTTTTCTTTTACCAGGGACCGGTGTAAGTCCTCCGCAAGTTGATTCTCTTAGACCGAGGCTGCTGGTTTACCATCTCCATTACCTGAACATTTCAATATGAATAATTTCAAAAGATTTGAATGGAAAACCATGCAGTTGGATACAATTATAAGATACAATTTTTTTAAAAGAAAGAGACTTGGACAATATGAAAAATTACCTCATCAGGTTTCTCGATCTTCATCATTTCAATCTGCAAATTTCGGACAATGATAATATAAGCTTATCTGTGAATCTCGATTACTTGTATAAATTTTACAACAAATGGTTATAAACTTTTGTTCGTAAGTGATCACATAATAGTACTGTACGAGTGTAGGTTACCAATATAGCTCAAATAAAAGAAAATAAATAAATTGAGAGGTTACAAGTAAAGCTCATGTATTTAATATAACAGGAAATGAAAATGACAATACTCTCACCTGTTTTTGCTGTAGTTCTTTGTTTAGCTCCTTAAGCTTTGCTATTTCAGCCTCCAATTCCATCATATAAGCCTACAAATACAAATTCATAAATTAACTCAAGACAAATTTATCTAACATATTTTTTTTTTTGAACCTGACCAGGGGCGGACCCACTAACAGAGTATGGGGGTCAATTGACCCCCATTTTTTTTTTTTCAATTTTTTTTTATTTATACATGGTTTTCTATGTAATTGAGAGTAAAATGTTACGTAAAATTTACCTCCATTTGGAGCGCAAAAATATTATATGATTGACCCTCATTGAAATTTGATCCCCATACTTTGAAAGTCTAGCTCCGCCCTGAACTTGACTCCACTTACTAATCTAATTCAGTAATTCACAAAAAAAACTGATAAAATTACCTAGGGACCAGAAGGACAAAAATTCTTACTTGTTTACGGGCACGAGACCTGGCTGCCGACTCTCTATTTTTAATCATGCGCCTCTGCCTTCTCTCGACCACCTTTTCTACTGTTGCCCCCCCTTTCCTCCCTCTAATCCCTCCTTTGAACATATACGGTACCGGTACGGGTGACAGATCTGATGAATTTCCATTAATGTCTACAGGGGATACGAGATTGACCGCAACCGGGCTGGGCCCCATCCTAACATAACCCGGCACCACCGACCCATTGTTCATCCCTCCAAAAGGTGTAGACAGCATCTGAGACCCAGGCAATTCTCCAAAGTTATTTTCACAAATAGTTGGTGCTGTGGGCCCAAAATGATTCATTTGTGGGGCCGGTTCTTCTCGCACCACACCGGCTCTCTCCAAGAACTCCTCCAATGTCATCTCGCCAAGTGTCGGCTCCCGATTATGCATGATCTCATCTTTAGTGACCATTCCACCAGCATTAGTACTGGGTCCCGCCGAGCTCTGCCCGGCGTTTCCGTGGTTGGAACCAAATCCGACGACCTCTCTCCAGACCTGGTCTACTGTTTTCTGACTAATTGTTCGAGGGAGTGTAAGCGAGCCTTGACGGGGGATCCCACCGGCTTGTTGATCTGCACCGGTGGGCCCACTGCCAGAAGCCATGACAATGGCCTGAGTCTCCTCAGCATTCCATATGCTTTTTAACAATTCATCCATATTCATAGAACCAAAATCTTTGCTACCACCACCAAGTGTATTCTGGAATTCGTCGAATGTCAGAGAATAGATCGAGCCTTGTCGATTCAGCGGTGTATCTGGTATTCCTTTGTTTATGAAATCCATCGTTTCCCCTGATCAACTGTGCAAAGATTGAAGGTTTTCTTCTTTTTTACTTTCTTTGATGGAGAAATCTCTCTTTTACGAGCACGCTACTGTCTATTCTTGCCTGATTACACAAAATTCCTTTGTAATCCCGGCAAGAGAACGAGATATGCTCTCGAGATTAGATGAGAACTGGTATTTTTAATAAGATTTTGAGCAAAAACAGTTATATAGCAGTTGGAGAATAGCATTTACTCATTTAGGGAAGCAAGGAAATAAAGAGAGACAGGAGATGTTTACTATTCCAGGAATAGTGGTGCTAGGAATTGCTCCTTTGATCCTATGGTCACATATAATTAAACGATTAAAATTCAAATCAAGCAATAATACTTTAACTAGGAAGAAGATACGGTAGATAGAACAGGATTTAATGTTAATTAACAAAGGATTAAACTCACAGATAACCGGACCTGAGCAGAGTCTCTGCGACTTTTTTTGAGAGTAGATCACGGCGCAAAGACGGAGGGGCCAGGTGTCGCTTGGTTGATGCGTAGAGGCCTTAAATGGAAAGAAGGTACTAGTTTATCTGCTCTTTCTGTGGCACCAACTGGTGTTGCCATTCCTGCTGCAGAGTATTACTGCAAGTTCTTAAAATTCGTGATTTGAATGTAACAAAATAAAATATTGGTGCTTTTACAAAATAAAGTATGAAGTTTGTAAATTTTAACTAATATAGGGTAAATATTGTGCTGTTTTACAATTCGTCAAAATAAAGTATTAAATAGGATAATTGTTGGGTAGTTGAAGGCAGATATTTGAATTTTGAGGTGATTTTACTCTTTATGCATATTCTAATTTTGAAATTACATGAATGACCGGAAGTTTAGCCAATATATATCATGTAGTAGCACTAGTATTTTACCATGTTATTTGTCCATATTTTATTTTTTTATCATTAATATTTGTATAGGTTATTATATATTGTTAAGTAAGAATTAATCCAGCTTCAATTATAAAAATTAGGTCGTTGATATTTTCCAAGTACGTACACATGTGAGCCCTCAAAGTAGGAGCACAACAGAAAACCCAGATTAGGTGACAGATGGAGTGATGGTGGGTAAAGTTTAATATAAAATTATGAAATGATAAAAAAGGGATGAGCATGAACATCATGGGGGGGGGAAACGTGGCAGCAAACCAGAGTGTGGGGACTATCGATGTGACAGCTGCCCAATGGGAAACTGCTACATGGGTTGATCCCATCCGTCCATTTCGTGTCACGACAAAATAATTAGGGACTGGATTATGCTGGCGGAATTTTTTATTATATTCTGAAAAGAATAACCTTTCGGCTTGTTTGTGACAACCTCTGTATATATATTATGTCTTGAGTTCTTATGTCCTTGTATTAGACATGTGGAGTTAGATTGTAGCGGGTTCATGCTGGTACAGAAAACCAGGACCAGGGGACAACCTGGACCAGGGAACACTTATGTTATAATAATTCGAATAGAGGTTCTCTCAAAAAAAAAAAAAAAAAAATCGGATATTGGAAAAGCTCGGAAACGCTGAGCCTTTGCTTGAGGGGAATTCAGATCCAATACAATACCTGACCGTGTATAATGAGATCTGAGTCGTCGGATTTAATATGGCACGAATCTCGAAACAGACCTCATATTTCTAATAGGCGATTTTGGCCCGGCTGCGAGTATTCCATCCGGTCAGGTACTGTAGGGATACTCACTCGAGCTTGAGTGCGTCTTGCTTGTTTTCAACTATTTTTTTTTGGGAAAGCGTTAGTGCGCGTTGATTTGCTGGTTGCAAGGTAAGGCTTTATGGGCCTAATGCCGTAGGCTTTATATGCCCATGTACTTAGGTCGAATATTTAGTCTGTCATAAGTTATGGGTTTATGATTCGGCCCAATGAAGCCCATTTTAAAAAAGTGTGGAAGGGAAAGTATTCCAGTGAACCTTAAGAAAAAAAGGTGATGATTTCAGTAAAGAAAGTATAATCAGATGACCTGTGTATTATTTAAGGTGTTTCCACATTTTTTTTTTTTTTCAAATCTATTACATCATGATTAACTCATCTTAGAACCAAAATGTTTTATTGTGACTTGTATGCGTGTGTGTCTGCATAATCACTATTTCTTAGCCTCAGTGCCTGCCATTGAGGCCGGCAATGCGGCTCGATTGTTGTGCAATTATACTAGCAGTCGACGGGCTCTGTGAAAATACTACTTCATATCCATCGCTCCATCCCTCCATTCCTTGAGCCATCACATGCCAGAACAAACCACCGGCACAAGGACCCCCTGCACGGGCTGAAGCGTAGATCACATCATAAATTGTGCGGAGATAGGAGTCTCGTACACTTACATTGTAGCCCGAAGAGCGAGAGGATTTGCCGAATTCAGTCACCATAAGTGGTTTTCTTAGAGCTGTGTTGGCATCTTGGATATGTGACTCGATCCAATTTTTCGTGAATGTGAGTTGAGCTTCGTCATTCGATCCTGAGATCCTTTGAATGGATTTGAAAAATAGAAGTCAGAGAACATTTTTTTTTTCCAACGCATCGATATATAAGATTTTATTGAAGATAGGATGTAGAAAGCTTAATTTGATGGCTCCGAAATATTTTTCAAATGCAATTTATATGCCATTATGAGGTCTCTGTTTTGAAATCCGGATGGGATCTTTTGTGGATATTAGATAGTTGGGTGGGTTGCTCCTCAACCTCTTCTCGGAAAAAAAAAATTATATGCCATTATGACTAAAATGGACTAGTAATTTATTTTTTGCAAACTATATGCGATTATTGAAGTGTTTATTGCCATATATCTTACCATTGATCTGGATAGGCATGAATGGTGGCAAAATCAACACCTTGGATTTGATTGTTTGAGATGAAATCTGTGCCAACCTCATAACCCGGATTGAATTGTTTTCTTTCAGGCACTGATTCACCATAGAAACCCTCAATACCAACTTCAAGCAAGTGTTTGCTATCTATGGACTTAACATAACCTGTCATTTCTGTGATCCAATCCTGTTATGTTCAAGTAAACAAGCGGTGCATTACTTACAAACTTTTCAATTAAAATTGAATGATACTTCCATACAAAACAAAAACATGTGAACTGTTGGACCTGAATAATTCGGCCAGAGAGGTCATTTTGACAGCGGGGTTCATTCATCAGTTCCCATGCAAATATGGTCGGATCCTCTTTGTACATCAATCCAGTTATGGTATTGACTCTGCTTAAAACAGCCTAATTTTGATCATACATAGAATGACATGTTAATATAAAAATCAAAAAAAGAATTTTCTATTAATACCAAACTGAAGAAAAAAATGATAATATATATATCATGCATATTCTTACCTTGATATGGTTCTTGTAGTATTGCTTAAGTACATCATTGCTGAAAAAATCATCGTCTGAGTTTATATAATGGCCTTGGTCTCTAGCCCATTGCACATACTGTTTCTTTCCTCCAAAACCTTCCCAGTTGTTCACCAAGCTCAGTATGAGGTATATACCGTGCTTCTTCGCTTCGGAGACAACATAGTCTAAACCCTAATACATGGAATACAGCTCTATATATACATTAAAACATCCATCAACTGATATTTAAAAGTTCCATTGGACCATTATATATCTTTTAGCTCATTATCCTTAGTGTTTATATGATAAATATTTACCTTAAACATCTGTTCATTGTATGAACCAGGGGATACTTGCAATGGCCTATAACCACCATCACTAAAAGCCCAAGTTCTAATAACATTCACACCAAGCTTAGAGGCTTCGGCGAAAGTATCAGAAACTTTGCTCCTATCTGACGGGTCGGAGGCCATGTACATTAACCAGTATGCATTGAACCCATTAGTGTACAGCGGTCTCCCGTTTACCACAAAATGGGTCCCGCTTGTCTGGACAAAACCTCTGGAACTATATGGGTTGTCATCAGAGGTGGCATTCCGTAAAAAAGGCACGGTGAAGATAATGAACATGCAAATAAGATCTTTATTTTTCATCATCGATCGAGACCAATGATTATAAAGATCGATACAAAGTTATGTAGTTTGTATTCAAATGCAGATTGATAGTAAATGATCAAGACTGATATATACGTGGAATGATGGTGCTCTCAGCTTATAATTAGCGTGCTTATATAGTGCAAAAGAAGTGTATGCTAAGGTTGAATTCTCTTTTCGTCTAAACTACCAAAATAAGATAAGGTGCAACAAACCTCATCTAGAGAAAGAGAAAGGGAGAGAAATCAACAAGTCTTACATACTTGTAGGGTAGCCCCTCTCGCATGCTCTGTTACATCTCAAGTGAAGAAATCCAAGTATTTTTATCTGTTATTAATTCGTTGGGACAATTTCTATATTTACGAGTCACTGACGTGTGGGTACTCGATCGGCTACTTGCAATGCCTAATGCGGGCCATGCAAATAATATTTGAGTTATTGCAGACAGTTTCCGGACCGTCTGATCAACATCCGCACAAATATTTAAGGACCCCGTGAATTTTCAAATTGAACTGAATTAACCCGGATTTTGGTCGGAAGATCCCGATTCCAAACTCAAAATTTAGGTACAGACTCAACCCACAGAACCTATCCATCGATGACTTGTAACAGGGATTATGTCTAGAGACTCGTAGGTCAGAACCTGGGCTCAAATTTGGGAATTTTTTTTAAGCAGTTGAAAACTTGAAATTCACCTCAGCATTTCATAATATGATGCATGTACGGAATATTAAAGTCTTTAAAATATAGCTGATCAGGCTGGGAAGCTTAATAGGTACCTTAAAATTGACAGTGGTACCTTAAAATTCTAGCTTATCAATCCGGAACATTAATCACATGCAAAATTGACAGTGGCACCTTAAAATCGAAAGATTATCATTCTTTTTTCTTTTTCCAAGGCATCAGTTTGAATAAATGAATTACAATGACAATCAGTTTATGGTCTAGTAGATAATCCAACATCCATCATTTGAGAGGTTAATTATGTATAGGTTCGAAATTTTACTCCAGGATCCTTTATGAATATCTAAAGTTGGAAAACTTGATCTTCATCTTTTATTTATTTTTAAATAAATAGGGAATCTCATATATATATACACACACACACACACACACACACACTTCAAAAATATCAAAATTAGCATCAGAAACAGAGAAATAAACAACTTATTTTTATAAATCGGCTAATTAGAAGACTAAATATTTCTCTTACACATGCTACATATATTATATATTTTTAATAAAGTATAAAATAGATACTTTATAAATTTAAACTGAGTTTTAAAGTAAAATGCAATAAATTTGAGTTTTTAAGAAAAAAATTAGCAAAATTGGGGATCAAGCCATCCAACTGTTTAAATATCCACTAGGGATTTCTCATCCGGGTTTCGAACGTACATATGCGACGTCTCACAGAGGGCATTGCCTTTGCCACTAGACAAAGGTTGTTGATTCTTGAGTGTTTTTTAAATTTAGAATGATAAATATGATATTATGAATTTTAAAAGGGAATATACGTAATTTTAATTTTAAAATTCTTGAAGGATATACGTAAAATTCCTCCTTTGATAAATAAATGGATTAGAACGGCCAACGGCTTTCTTCTTGATTGCACGTATGTTTTGTTGCTCTGCTTGTTCTCTCCTAAAAGGCTTCCTTTTGCATGAAGCTACATTCTATGAAGCCTTAATTAAAGGCACAGCATGGGCATGTGGATAATATGGTATATGTACATGTATATTGGATGCAATTTTGTTGGTCCGCCATAGTTATATCAGTTTGTAATTTCTACTTATAATAAAATGGTCGTATTAAGTTTTAATATGATACTACTGTAGATATCTTCAATTTGCACATAGACATTTGAATGTTTTAGGGTGTTCGTCTGGCCTTGATTTTTAATTTGCTTTGAATCAGAAACAAATTTGCTTTGGTTAACTCTGTTTCGTTTTAGATTCATTTAAGAATGTAAATATGAATATATGTACCTTTTTAATTAATAGCTCGTTTACAACATCTGTTGCTTTTAGTTGAGTTTATTCATTTGATTAATCTCACTAAAAAGAACTTGAATTTATTGTTCTCTAATGTGTGGATTCTTCACATGCATTTTTAAGCTTTTACATGCACCGCGTTCTTCTTTGCCAATCTTAATTTCGCTCTCTAACGTACGTACCTAGGTCCCCGAAATTTTTATTAATAACATATAAAAAAAAATAATAAACCAATTTTCTGACAATTATAAATCTAGCACGGCCGCAGAATACCAGAGCGGACCCATTTGAGGGCCGCCGCAGAATGCCAGAGCGGACCCTGGGCCGCACTATGCCGGAGTGGCCCCTGTTATTTTTTTTTTTAATCTGAATGTGAAGTTGATTATGATTTTATTTTGGAAGTTTTTATCAAAAATGTAAAGTTTGTACTGGAAGTTGTGTGTAATTACTTTTGTTTGAAATGTCGTTTAATCTGAAGTTGTTGTTCGTCGTTTGTTTGATCAAAAGAAACATACAATAGAACAATGAGCCATATAAAGAAGCATACAATAGAACAATGCTAATGTTATCGGAAATTACAAATACGTCTAATTCTGAAAATAAACAACGTTTTTACGAATACAATTAAAAAAGCAACATTAACTCTCAATCTCAATCTCGTGCAGCTTGAGTAGCTCTGTTTTGTATTTCTTGTGTATCTCGGCTGGCTTGGTGTCCTCTTCTCCTATTATTTAGAACGATCATCCACATCGGAATTCGGTTGTGCTGTCTTCTGCCCACAGAAATATTTTTATCATCTGGAACAAGGACCGAGCCATCGTGTTGAGGCCATTCTGACTAATTTTCATACACATGCCATTGAGCGCTCCATGTGTTGATCAGTGTATGGATGTGATAGTAGTGACTTACAAAGACCCCAGGGTCGATGCCTCGGAGACGACACACGGACATAATATGAGAGCACGGTATTCTCTCCAATTGAGGCTTCTGGCACGTGCAAGTTACCGTGTGATCATCCCCGATTATCACCGTGTATTTGTAATTAGCCTTGGTAAACCGGCCAGAATCGTCAGGTATGAAAGCGTGAACTCTCTCCAGTGTGGAGGTTACCTCGAACTCGTTGTTGTTTCCAAAGCCCCCTGGCGTCTTCATTTTATCGGACCTCTCGAACCGTTTGTTGATCAGCTACGAAAAATTAAAAAATAATGAAGAAGTCAGATTTATTTAACAAAGTCCATTAAAAATTATAAAGAAAGAACTACAAATAAAAGTACCTGATGCACACGACACGAGAATTGTTGACCTTGACTGGCTTTCCATTCCGCTTTGGCCCTCCTTTGCGCAAACCATGTCATACATTTGTAAAATGTGTCTTCAATTATTGTTGCAACCGGTAACTTACGAGAGGACTTGAAGACATTATTAAGCAACTCGGACCCGTTTGTAGTCATGATGCCCCAACGGTAACCACTGTCCAGTGATTGGAATATCTTCCATGGTTTCGGGCACTCGTTCTCATCTTGATCCAAATATTTACCCACACTGTCTAGCCAATTGAGTGCAATGTCACATGCCTGCCCCATTGTTTGCATTCCTTGCTCGTATCTCCTCATCTTCCTCTTAGTCACACATATTCTAAAAAAACGGATTGCCTTATCACTGCAACCGTTCTTCTTCATGTTCTCGGCTATGTGAGTAGCACAAAGACGGTGAACACATTGATCCTCATCCTCCTCGTTCCACCCCAGATCATCTTGTTTGAACACCTTTTTGATACCCTTTTCCCTATCAGTGATGACACACATGAATCTGGAGCGGATTACATTAGGGCGCAATCATTTCATGAACCACGCACAATCGTCAAAACTCTCTGATTCTACTAGTGAAAAAGCCAACGGGAGGAGCTGGTTTTCAGCATTGTACCCGGTTGCAATCAACAGCTTGCCTGTGGTAAAACAATCAAATTAATTTCGTAAAAGCCAAAATCAACTAAAATAAATAAAGTGAAAATAATCAAATTAGTTACCTTTATATCGGCCTGACAGGAAACATGCATCAACAGTGATGACCGGTCTGATATGTTGAAAAGCAGCTATGCACGGTCCAAATGCCCAAGCCGCCCTATGAAAATACTTGTATGGTCCAGGTTTACCATGGGATATGAGATCACCTCAAATAATGTTTATGTCAATAAATTTAAAAAAATAAGTTCAATTGTTAATTGATAATGAAATGACGTAAAAAATGAAGGAATAATGTAGTACCTCTGTTGCTTCTTTTGATTGCCTCCAACAATGGAACTACAAGAGAGTATAACCCCTCCCAACTACCAAATTGACGGGCTATTGTCAACTCACGGCCACGCCACAGTGTGTTGTACGCCAGTATCTGACGGTTGAACCTTTCAGCAACAGCAATTCGGACAGCTTGAATACTCAAGTCGACATCGTTCCTCATGTGAGCGGATATACACTCGGCAACCATAGTAGCCGACAACTGGGCGTGATCTGTTCTTGTCGCATCCGTGTGGCATGAATGTTGTGTTGGGCACTTGGAGTCATGCCATTGTGTTCCATAACCGGTGGCCTTTGCGAGTATGTACCACCCACAGTAACTGTCCTTACACTTGAACCTAATTCTTGTGCGGTCACTGTGCGTATTCCTTATTTCTTTGTTGCAAAGGATGTGAAACCTGGCAATTGCGTTCTTCATTGCCTCTTTTGAGTCATATGTTTGTCCCTCAGACAATTCATTTTCATACTCTGCTCTCCATCCAAACAAACCCGAATTTGCTTCCATAAACCCTGATGTGTCTTTGAAAGCATGAATCAGGTGCTGAAACCCGCGATCCATCTTGAAAGTCCTTGGTAGTCCGAGCACAGGCCCGGTATCTTCCTGGTCAGACTGATCGCTCATACCCTCCGGATCATTATCAACCCAATTTTTTCCTCTGCCTCTAGTATTTTCGGATCCACTTCTTCATCAGTTTCATCTGGATCACAAGTTTGACCCCAATGAGCGGTCCGACTAGATGAAGGCTGGTCAGTTTGGGATGGGGCCCGACAGGAGGGTCGGTCCCTCTGAACTGGGGCCCGACTACTGGACGGTTGGTCAATTTGGACAGGGGACGGACTAGAGCCGGATGAGTTACCCCGACTACAACCCTGGATTAACGTCATTACTGGGTTGGAACGCCAGGCTCTGATAATCTCCACATATAGGTCAATTATCTTGTATGCACTCCCAGAAAAACTCATGGTTTGGTTGTACAATACCTGCCAGACTCTCTCATTTTGAATTGGAAATAGTTGGAACTAGGTTTGTGCCGAACTAGTCAACATGCTAATTTTGGCATCAATTTTAAGGTCATATTGACCCTGATCCAACCCCAAATTCTGACATATACTTGATTTATGTTCCAAATAATCAGTACGCGGTAATACCGGGATCACAGTAACAGGTCCAATACTATAGTAAACCCCATTAGGACCTGTTAAAACATCCCACCAGTGTATATGGATACCATAAGAGCCATTTTTTCAATCCAATACAGAAAAAACCTACAATTAAAAATTAACTAAATTAATTATTCTAATTTAATTATTCTAAATTAATTATTCTAATTTAGTTATTAATCTACTGAAATAAAAATAAAAAATTTAAAAGAAGAGAGAAAAAACTTACAGATCAGAGAGCTAATCCAGGAGAGAGAAGGTGTGAGAGTGTGGAATGAAATTTCGCTGTCATTTTCGGACTATAAAGAACAGGGTCCGCTCCGGCATTCTGCAGCCACCCTCAAATGGGTCCGCTCTGGTGTTCTGCGGCCGTGCTAGATTTATAATTGTCCGAAAACGTTAGTTATTTGGTTTATTATTTTTTTTTTAAATGTTATTAATAAAAATTTCGGCCTAGGTCCTGACAAGTGAGAAAACAATTGAAAAGGACTTAACTAAGAATTCAAATATGAACGGCATGGGGGTAAATGCAAAATGAACAACCAGATCAATTCATGTAGAATCAGTAGAATCAATGTTACGTTGCACTCACAGCTTTTATTAAAACAAAAAGAAAAAGAAAAGGTCATGTAATTTACAATCTCGCCGTCCTCATCAAGTATATATATATAGTACGCCAGCTATCAGAAAGTTCTAGCAAACTACCAATGCAAATGATAGCCTACTGCTACCCACATCACTGATAAATAAACATCAACCATAGCGTATCAATTTGAAGAAAAGCATGTATCACATAATTATACAAATAAACAGATTTAATTAATTTTAATTAAAGATTTTAATTAAAAACCAACCATAGCGTACCAATGTGAAGAAATTTAAATCTCCTTTACAAGGTTTATAAAATTAGAAATTAATTCATTAACATCTAGTTATTAAACATATCTTATTTATTTATAATTTGCATACCCAGAGATTAGGGATGTTCATTGGGTCCGATTTAGCCGGTTTTGAACTGAACCGAATTAGTTTGGGACCAAACAGTTCGGTTTTTTCGGTTTAATGGTTCGGTCAGCTTGCTTTTTAAAATCGAATTATAATTTCGGTTCAGGTTCGATTTAAAAATTTTCAAAACTGAAATAAACGAACCGACCGAACATTTATATATTGTGAATTTTGTCCGGACCGCCCCGGTTTCTTAATCAATTGCTTACTTTGGTTTATTTCTTAATATCTCGATTTATTTCATAATACCCCTGTTTATTTCTCAATATACTTTGGTTTATTATAAATCAATTGCTATAAATAAAAAAATTATTATATTTTGGTTTGAACAAACCGAAATAAAACTTTGGTTCGGTTCGGTTCGGTTCGGTTGCAATGCTAAATCAGTTCGGTTCAGTTCTATTTTAGAAACCGAATTATAACTTTGGTTTGCTTAGAACCGATGAACACCCCTATCAGTATGTCGAGCTTCCATATTCTGTGCAGATTCGAGCGAATAACCGGTCCATTTTTAATTTAAAGCCCAGTAAGCAGATTTTACCGAGAAACATCGTGTGTTAGATAATTTTCACTTCGCATCTTCTTGTACCACTAGAGGTACCTGTACTAGTTGTTGAAGATTTGCGCCTCCAGCCTATACATTTCCAGCATTGCCCTTGAGAATAAGGCCGAAGTGAACAACATCTGCAGGTCTTGTGCTTGTGAGACTTCCTGTACTGAAATCTGAGCATCTAATGCATGAGTAAAGAATGCTGGATATTTGTATATCTCAGTATGCCATGTCCCAATCAGTGCATTTTACTTTGGTATTTCTTATAGGTTTAGCTTGAATTTCAACACTTTAGCAGGCTTCTAATCTCTGCATCCCGATGAAGAACTGATGCCTTGGTAGGCTTCTAACTATTAATTTGAATTATAATAAATTAATAGTCAGTACATATTATAGTATTGAAGGAGATAGTAATTTCAACTACAAAGTAATACGGTTTCTACAAAAGAAAATTGAGACACAAAATTTGGTATATTCCCTACCTCCAAAGAAATAAAAATTGATACATTTCCAATATCATCATAAATGATATTTAATGGGATGTTTTTGGTTGATGTAATCGATATAACTGATTTGGTGCAGATAAAACTCAACTTGAAACTAATACAATCAATTTGAATCGGGTTGAAAAGAAAAACAAATAGATTTGGTCAGACTACGAGAGAAAGCTCCGTTAATCAAAATATCAATCACGATTGATGTATCAAACGGTCTGGCGTACCCATCGAACCGAGTTTGGTCCGATGGGCGTCGGACCTCCCCTCTACCATTGATCAGATAGATTTAACTACTTTCAAACCAAGATCAAGTATCACAATTGCAACTATGCAGACAAATCTATAAAAAGCAATATTGTAAAACAATAAGCAGAAATTGTATAATAGATTAGGGTTCAAATGTCTCGTGTCTTTCATGTCACATCTTTATTTTCTTTTTTAAAGTCCAAACAGTCGATCCGAACTGTTGAACATGATCTCCATATTAAAATGTGCTTGAAAACCAAATTTTATATTTTTCTTGGAACTTTTTACTATTTTTTTAGATCAATACAAAATTACTAATTTTCAAAAGATTATGAACCTCAAATTTCCTATCTTACAGAGGTAGAATTACTTTGGTAAAGACGGTGCTATCTGCAATGTCCCTACACTACATGCAAGCATTCAAAATCCCTATGGGGGTGATCAGACATACCGACAGAATGAGGAGAAACTTTCTTTGGAAAGGAAACCACACATGTAAAGGTATTAATTACCTCGTTAATTGGGAGAGGGTGTGTGCTTCGAAAATAAATGGAAGGGTTGGACATCATTGATCTAAGTTGCCAGAACGAAGGCTTGCTGTCAAAATGGATATGGGCAATTGAAAACAAATCGGAAGAGCTCTGGTTTTATTAAAACTGCTAAATATAAATATATATTTTGATTTTATTAATTCTAGTGTTATATTTATAGTTTTATCTATTTTAAAAAAAAATTGTAGCCATCATTCCATTCCACTAGCCAGTATGTATTGCGTTGTTTAGTTTCCTGTGAAATAAAATTAGATAAGTGCAACCTACAAAAAAAAGAATTCATGTGATGTCGCATAGTTTATTAGAGCCTGATAATTGCTCTCCAAACAAATTCTCGTCTGCACCTCCCAAGTCCTCCAAGATTCTAGAATATCAGTGTCTATCCTTGTCTAAGCCTTTGAAGCTTTGTTTACAACACTTTAAATGTTACCGGCAACTCTTTACACTACTAGAATCTTGATTTTTTATATGGACAACACTTAATTTTTACGTAGTAGTGAAGGTTCTATGGAAAAGAAATGGCGTTTCTGACACAATAAAACCTGTTGCATGGACAGTCATATGTAATAAGTAACGCATGTAAAAAATGCGATATTTAAATATACAATTGTCTCTTATCAGCTCATAAAAATAATATTTGAAGACCCACCTTGTTTTGATGAAACATTATACGAATTGTAAAAAAAAAAGACCATGCTTTTATCAAAGGATCACCATACTGTCACCGGTATCTTTCGCATAATGTTTACAACAAATCATGGAACTGAGACATGTGGTATAAGGGAAAAAATGAGATGCACGATCAAAGAATGAATGTTTACATATGAGAATAAAAAATTTAACAACTCCAAATTGTAAAATATGGTAAAACAACTCCTTATTGTACACAAACACACACCATAACAGAACTTAAGCACTGGTTTGCTGATTTTTCTAGTTTGCATTTCAGACCCTGTACATAAATTAAACACAATAAATTAAGACCGATTACAACACTTTTTGCATATGGTAATAACCTATCTTGAGGAGTGATTGTAAATTCAGCTTAACATCCTTTTTGCGTCTGGTAATTCAATGGTGATGAGTACTTTGTCTGACAGCTGGGCTCATTTTGTGCATGGGTGTCATCTGTGAGTAATGAAAAAAAAAGCTAAAATTAGCTCTCATCCGGGTTTTTTACAAACTGTTGTTCAAATTTAAAATTGAGATTTTCCAATCTTATTTAAAAAGGAAAAAATATATCTAGACAGTTTTATCACTGCCAAGCAATTGATTTCAGAATCTATATTTCAAAAAACATAAATATAGAATGGCTTTAATGAAACTTCTTTTCGAATCAACATCAAATGACAAAATATAACATGCAAGCTGCCCCGTAAAAATTGAATCGCACATAATTTTTTTTATCACTTGATCAATATCAAATAGAACGTAACTACTTTATTAAGAAAATTTAGATAATGGCTTAATCAACAAAAACATGCTGTAAACTTCTTTTTTGTTATTTTAGATTCTTCAAGCTAATAAAAGCATCATAAACAGAATCTTGTTTGTCATACATAGATCCACCGATTGAAAAATTAAAAATGCACAATTTTGACTGCAAAATTCACAAAATTAAAAAAAAGTTTCAAAATATCCTATCGTCAGTCAATTTCATCAATACCAGAAAACTAATTTCATAACCCATATAATAACCAAAAAAAATGAATTTTATACCACCTAAGAATGTCAAAATATCATATATAACTGTCCAGGGAGAAATGCAATATATATGCTACCTTTTAGGATTATCAATATACCCTAGTCCACTTCGTGTCTACATAAATGCAAAACAACATTAGCAGAGAGGGTTTATGTTAATTTTTCTTTGGGTAGTTAGATACTTTCTTTTGCACGACATGCATGATTTTCTGATGCTCTATAGGGGCTTCTAAAAAATAATTAACTAACCTCAAGAATGGCACATAATTTCAATATGGGCGGCTTAGATGCTGTTACAATTGTTATTGCACCTTTTAATATTTTCTGAAAAATTAACAGAGAAGATATGTTGATTGATTATTCACAGGAAATGGCACAGGTTGAATCCAATTTGCAAGCATAAAAATAAAGAAAAAAAAATGTGACATTTGGAACAATACACTTAATTGATACTTACTGTGACAACAGCTAACAATGAGTTTTAAGATACATCAATCGAGATTTACATCTAGACTGAATGCCTCATCATCCAAGGTCGTCACATCTAGCTTCCATATCTTTTATTTTCTCTCTTTTTACTTCTAAACTGAACGCTCATTTGTAACTTAATACAAGCTCCAGTTAGGTAAATTGAAGATCCGACTCAGTACGTTTATTAGACATTTCAACGAACATGTACCTTGCAGAATTGGTGTGATCTATCTCATCCAAGACATGAATCACAACATGCTGATGAGCTGGAGATAGAAAAAAATTTACCAAACAGAAATGACAATCAGCAGTGCAGATGCCGTTGCAATTGCGGCTGCGTTCGGAGAAGAGAGAATGGTCATGGTGGCGGCCGCGGCCGATGGGGTCGAGGACAGAGAGCACGAAGAGGGCGCAGTCTTCAGAGGCGTCGGAGCAGGTGAAGTTGGAGGATGAGGAGAGACCATTTCGGCGGTGCGATTTCGTCGAGCTTTCCCCTTCTCTTACAAAGCGCAGGAAAGAAAAAGGACGAAGAGACGAGAAGAATTGAAATTCGGATTTGGTTCGGCCAGGCAAAACGGGTTTTATTTGAATTCAATCGGACCCGTTAATCAAGCAGAGCAATTAAAATTTAGAATCAAACGGCTTAGACTCCCTTTTGAGTTTGCTTCTCTGTTAGTAAAATTATAGTTTCTTTTTTTTTTATACGTTTTGGATGTACATTAACATTGACGTATAAAACATAGTAGAGGATATATATGCTGCTTGGCTGAACCGCTGGATATTCATTCTAGAAATTAAAAGAAATAAAAATGTGCCACACAACTATATAAAACATACAACTATTGAAGAATAACCAAGTAAAAACAAGCTCTCTAAACCTAAAAAAGAAACAAAAAACTAAGAAATATTCTCACAATCAATATCATTACGCACATCCCATTTCATTGAAATTACGTAGAAATCATAACATAACTAACTTCGTAAGGAAACCTATGCTCTGGAGCTTGCAAAATTATTTACCCACTCGACACATAATTTTAGAATCCTAAACAAGACAAAATAAATAAATAAACAACTCTGGCAAGCCAGACCAAAATACATATTTTTTTCATTACAACTCTGTACATAAAACCATCTGTCAATTTCCTAAGAAGTCTCTTTCAAAATTTGCGGCACTCTAGCCATGCTGTTGGCATATTTGAAGATGGTATTCATGTACCATGGTTCCCATATAGCGATCCGACTTCTCTCTTCAACTCGTCCTGTCGCAGTTTCCCAACGAAAGAACCTCGATTGGTTAAGTTTATCCTTCCTCAGCCGCACCGTAATGTAAACAAACTGCCCATCAAACCCTACTGGGAATATGATGTGTCGCCCGAAGAACATTTCAGACTGGCTTTTGCGACACAACTGCATGCCTTCACAAAAGTTCAATGCATCCAACATGCTGTCCCAACTAGTCGCATGCAACCTATCCCAGCAGGAACCTCCAGTCAGTCTCCACACCTTGATCCCGCCAACCCAAGTAAGGCAACACGTGATTTCACCGGCATAGACTCCCAAATGAAACATTTCTTCTATCAATGGCTTCATTAAAGGCCACAGTAGAGACCCCGCTAAATCCCTCTTTGTATCATACCACAAAAGGTACTCTCGACATTCCCAATATATCACCCCCTTCGCACACACTGCTTTATTTGCTGGTAAATATGGGCCTACACATACGCTGGTCCTCGAACGGGTCCATTTGCCAGTGTCTGAACAAAAGACATTAAACTGGTACACGTAACCATCTATATTATAGTGAGGGTGAACAATGGTGAACCGATCTGGCAGCTCGCAAGGATCATAAGCAAGACCCATTTTATAGACGAAATATTTACTCCAACCAACACTTATTGGTACAAACACCATCTCTTTGGTAGCAGGATTACAAACGCAGAGGGATGTCTTATGACTGAATTCACAATCAAGAAGGAGGAGGCCATTTGTGCAGGAGACTATATTGATCTCATCATAAAAAGAGGTTGGGTTGAGGAAATTTAGGGACGGATCGGGGACACCTATCAATGTTGGGTCGGGGAAGAATGATAAGATGCCATCTGTCGACATGTATACAAAGCCACTTGATGAAGTGTCAGCTGAGCGAGACTGATCAGCAGCAAATTTTGCATCAGTGCTTATTAGTGAATGCAATTCCTTGGAAATACATTTCAATCTGTTGAGGTATTTGAAAGGGAGACAAGGCAGGATTTTTTTGTGAAGTAGGTGGTCAGGAAAATCTATGTGCCTTTTGGAAGAGCTAACCCGAGATTTTCCTATGACTTTGTCTCTGACCAATTGAACAGCTGTAACACTCCCACAGTCGCTGAAGAAAGACTTCAAGTCTTCCTCTTTAGTCTGCATTATTATAACAAATAAGATTTATCTAATTGCATTATTTCTCTGGCAGAAAGAAATGAAACATAGTCAAAACAACTGGATGGTGGACAATGGCTAAGCAAAACCAAAAAAAAAGTTAGGATCCAAGGTATTTTTCATAACGGTTAGAAAATAACATATTTAGGGATATTTAGGGCACCTGTATGTACCAGCCTATGCTATAATTAATTTTAATCAAAACTTTATCCTTGTGTTGTCCATTTGCTTAGTCAAGTCTCTGGTCTAAAACATTCATACTTTTACATAGGCTATCCAATGTGTAACTCGAGACTATTTTTACCGTAGACAAAACAATATGTGATATTCTATTGGTAGCATAGCAATTGTAGTTATGAGTTGGTATCCCCCACATTTTTTTTAAAGAAAAGTACGATCCTACTATTCTAAATCAAATTCATATAAAAGGCCCCGTGAATTGTAAATCGGATCAATCCAGTCCGTTCGTTATATATAAGTAGGGCCCTATTTTTATTTAGTTATGGTACAGCTATGCCGTATGCATATTATCAAGGGTTTTGTGCCTGTAGATTTTCAGCTAATGGGGCAAGTTGTTAAATACCCAAGTACTTTGGGGTAATCAAACTGTAATAATAATAGACTATAAAATGTTACATTGTATTGTGTAACAGAATACCATCACACAGTACTATTTTTGTTGTGTTCAAGTACCACCCCTAAATATTTTCTAATTGGATGTTAGAGGAACTTATTTTGCTTCTAACTAGTTTGAGTTATTTTAAAAAAATTAATTAAAATTATCCAATGAACCTGATGATCGTAATAGGTATGGGTAGGAACCTCAATAGGTACAGGTTTACCAATTCTTAGTGAATATGAGTATGAAACATGAACTATCTACCCTACTGACTGAAGCTGCATTACCCTACTAGTTTTGATACTGTACCGTTATAGTTGTTGCTAGTGTTACATTGACCAAAAATATAATTAAGAAAAGAAAGTAAAAAAAGGACAGAAATGTATCCAATCATAATAAATTTTCTATATATTTCGCTGAGTTGTCAAGTTCAGTTGGCAAAAAACTGGTATACATTTATTTTGTGCATGTATCTAAACTAGAAAGTATAATGACAAAACAGATTTTCACAAGAGTGTATTATGCATAGACACTTACCCGAAGATTTAGGCTAGAAACAAATGCCGTGCACTGGTCATTGTAGGACTCAGGTTTTGGTTTCTCAATTTCTTTGCTTTCTTCTTCTTTTTCAAGTTGTTTTTCACTATCTACTTCCACTCGGCCATGATCAGGCTGGGGCTTTTCCTCAATTTTTGGTGCATTCTGTTTTCTTTTCTTAGCAGGAGGTTGTGCCTTTGCACTAGACTTCTGTTTGGTTTTTCTTTTGAGAGGAGAACGAGTCGTTTCCTTTACTGAAACTGAAGAATGGTCGATTTTACCTTTAGACTTTTGCTGTGCCTTGAACAGCATTACATCATTAAGCCGTGTTGTTACCTTTTCAATTATAATAAATTGCTAAATAAATAAGAGATCAAAAGCTAAAAAACAAAGCAAAAAAATTATTCATGCCTGCTATATAGAATCATCAAAAACACATAACTATCATTCAATTCTACCACTGACTGATGAGAAGCCAAGAAAATGCCTAACATACCACATAAGGCATGTATCATATTAATATTACACCCTCCCCCTCTTCCAATTTCCTTAAAAGATATCAAATAGCTCTTTTCTCTTCCTTTTTTCATCTGTGTACCAATAACAGTGGAAAAACTTTATCCCTTTCCTTCTCCGTTCTCACCGACAAGAAGATAGCTGTATGATTTTGTTAAATTTTCTTATGGACAGTTTTTTGTTAAATTATGTTGTACTGTTTGGCTATTTGCTTAAATTATGTACTGCTTGGTTGTTTGCTTATGTTAAATTCTGACTGAATTAAAACGTGAGAAACAATTAAGGGGAAACAGTGCAAATCTGCTAGTGCTTGATAGAAAGGATATTCTTTCAAATCACTTGTATTACTCACAAAAAGCAAGGTTGCAAACTATCCATCCCGGATTTAGAGGGAACCAAGCTATCTTGTAAGAATTAAGATATTATTTAATTGATGAGCTGATTCTGTGATAAAGTAAATGTCTAATTTAGCACCTAAAATCTAACATCAGAAGAAAATTTAATATACGTTTAACATATATATGTTAGATTGTTCTAGGAGGGAGGTCACATTAACCCCATTTTCAAATTGCAATTATGTACATTTATTTATTTTTCCAGTGACCAGAGAGGTAGTGAGAGAGCGGGAGAGAAAGCATCAGAAATACCTGGAGATGCGAATCATAGTCCAGGGGTTGACGGCGCAATGCTTGTTCGAGGGCTTGGATGCGGAGCTCATCGGCTTCTTCCTCCGAACCAGAGTCGTCGGAGGATGAGGCGGTCGCGGAGGATGAGGCGGTCGCGGTGGCGGAGGCTAGGGCTTCCGAGACCGTCGGCATCTCCTCATCCTGATCTGATCCCTCTAGGGTTACAGAGAGGTTTTCTTCTTCTCTCGCCATTTGAGCATTCTTTTTTATCGTTTCAGTCCGTCTATTGGAAACAGTCAAACAGTTTTGTATGCAAATACCTTACGATGAGTCCGGAACCTCTGAGGTAACTCAAATTTTGAGTTTAAATCCGGACCGTACGATCAGAATTGGGATAATCCAGCTCGAGGTACAAATACAATGCATTAGGCCTCTGTAATGTCCGTACCAAAGCAGATCAGACGATCCAGATCTAAACTCAAAATTCGAGTTGCTTATTTAGGGTTTTTTTTTTTAAATAGAATTACTGTAAACTAAATCAACGGAACAAGCCTCTGGATTTGGGATTTTCGAAATCTAGCCTCCACCGATCCTAGGGACCGGTGTAGCAAAAAAAACCCAACCTACACCGATCCTGGGGATCGGTGGAGCCTATTTTGCACCATACGGGTGCAGACTGCACCCCTTGCCACAGAAAATCCCATCTTTAGCTCCACCGATCCCTAGGACCGGTAGAGGCTTCATCTCCCAAATTCACACCCGAGAACTCCAGAACTCCATCTCTGTCTCTCCCTTTCTTCTCCTTCGTTTCCTCTCCGAACTCTTTTTTTTTTTTTTTTTTCTTTTATCCTCTCAATTTACTCAACCATTTTAGAATCCAATTGTTTTAAAATTTCTGGATCGTCTAAGAGAGTTAGAAACTCTTCGGATCTACGATTTTGACGAGGTAAATATCTCTTTTTTTATAATTTTTTATTTTAGCCTAATTAAAATGAATAACTAATTTAATTTAGTTTGTTTAGTATATTTAGATTGTTTTTGTGAAATGTAGTGTTAAATTAGTATTTGGTGTAATTTAGTGTTGATTTGGAGTATATTTAGTAATTTAGTGGTAATGTAGTGTAATTTAGAGTTCATTTGATGTTAATTTAGTGTAATGTAGTGATGTAGTGTTAATTTAGAATTTATTTGATGTTAATTTAGTGTAATTTAGTATATATGTAGTATAATTTTGTGTAATTAAGTGTTTATGTAGTTTAATGTAACTTTTTAGTAATATGTATTATATTTTTTGTAAAATTAGATAAATGTGTGATGACTCTCATGAAGTTTAAAATTAGATAAAATTATAAATGTGTAAAATTAGTAATATGTAGTATAAATTTGTGTAATTAAGTGTTCATGAAGTTTATTTTTAAAATCAAAATTAGATGATATGTTGTTTACATATAGTTCAATTTTCATTATTGTAGCCATATGCTTGAAAAAATATTTGTTTATATATTTATGTGTGATGACTCTCATCAGTTGAAAAAATATTTGTTTATCAAATTTTCTAACAGAGTCAATGGATAATCCGGATTATCCAGAGTTGTTGAAATTAGCACCACAGAACCACAGGGCATGGCAAGTTCGTGATATGGTAATTTTGATTATATTTATTAATTATTTGTTGCAAATAAATATTTCTTGAAGTATTTGAAGGGTTTATAATGTTTTAATTTTTTTTGGCAGCCTACCTCTTCATTGCAGATAAATTCACATCAGACTAGTATTGCTTACAACGGTCGGATGGACGGTGCTCTGAAGAGGTTAGGGTTGTATCAAATTGCTCGCCTTAATGATTGCAAGATTGATCCGTATTTGATTACTGCTCTGGTTGAGAGGTGGAGGCCGGAGACCAATACATTTCATCTACCTGTCGGTGAGGTGACAGTGACGTTGGAAGATGTTGCATGTCTATGGGGCTTATCGACTAAGGGTAATTAATAATCATGAGTTGTTTATCGGTTAATTTAATTACCTATTTATAAAAAATAAATTGTTAATTGTAGAATTCTTTTAATTTACAGGTGACGCGATTACTGGCACCAGCGATACTGATTGGGACCCTGTTCGCGCGAAAGCGCAACGCAAGTTTCGGTACGCTTGAGGGCGTACCTTTTAAAACCGCGCTTACACTTCACGAGTAAGGGTTGCAAGTGCACAACCCCTATCGAGTAATATAATCGGGTATCGATCCACAGGGACGGGCAATTGTTAGGTTAGAATCTACCAAACTCAATTAAAAACTAGAAGTGAGAAAGATTTGGTTTGGTATTTAAGTTCCTAAAAGATCAATTCAAACAAATCGAACAATGCAAACAGGTGTAATAAAGTGCTAGAAGAAATGTAAACTTTGTTTTGATTATGGATAAAAGGCATTTCCAGGGTTTCAGATTTCATCTGTGATCTGCCTCTAGTGGTACGGTCCGTACCAAGTTGGTACGGCTAGACCGTACTCCACTTGGTAAGGCAAGGCCGCACCACTCTGGTAAGACCCGTACTGGCTTGCCAGAACAGAGCTTACCAGTTCGAGTTGATGCATTTCTTGCTGGTACCTTGTGCTAAACTCTTTAGAAAGGTTCAATTGACCATACCTAAGGTTCCTAAGCCTCAACTCTCGTGTATTGGATCAAGATCTAGGTTAGAATGCAATTAATTGCCTTTTAGGGATTTCTACACCTCAATTTTCATGTGTTGGTACAGATCTACCCTAGCTGGTTGATTGGAGACCTAAGGCACCCTCTAATCTGTCGATTAGAGGAGAATTCAACCTCTCGGCTTCAATTCGAACAAGTCTACCCTAAACAATTGATTTGGTTGAGAGATTGAGATGATCACATGACCTTGATAGGTTTGATCTAGACCTAGAGGTTCATCATACACAATCACAGCAATCAAAGTAAGAGATAGCAAAGAAATCACAATCAATCAATCAAAAGAGTTCATACAAAATACAAGTCAAAGCAAATCAAGAATCCATCTCTAAACCCTAGAAACTAAAGTAACTACTCACAGCACATGATCTGATCTAAAAATACAATAAGAGGGATAAAGAAAGCCATGGATCGAAGGGATCGAGTGGAGGAAGCTTGATCCGTCGAGTTTTGTCTCTTCCTCTTCCTTCCTTCTTGCTCCTAGCTCCTCAGCTCTCTTTCTCTCTCTTACTGTGCTCTCAAATAGATCTGGAATCCAAAACTTCTGAAATTGGAGAGCTCCCCGCCTTAAATAGCCTCTGCCAAGATTTGAATCTGTCAGGCCGCCTTTAGGTACGGCCCGTACCAAAGTGGTACGGCCTGGCCGTACCAGGCGTGATGAGCTGAAATCGGCTAAGTCCGGTGAGACCCGTACCAAACCTGGTAAGGGCCGTACCAGATCATCCCAAATCACCGTTTCTTCGTGTGTTTTGCTCCAAACCTGCAGAAAACAAGCAAACACTCAGCAGTACCAAATTCTAAAGATATATCGATGAAATGCACATGATTCTGGTGAATTAGGGCACGAATCTGGTACTAAAACAGGCCTAAAATAGACTAAATATGCGAGGTATCAGACCCATACTTAGAGTTTGATCTAGGGGCTGATCCGGCTAATTTTTACAATCACCTCCATCAGACAATGCCATACAAATATAGGATTTATAATCCTAACACATCGAAAGAACGATTGTCCGTCTCTGCTTATGCGCTTAGACTAAAATGGTTGCGGGCGCAATTTAGTTTTGAGTTAGAAGATTGGCACAACGATGAGATAGTTGCACGGTACACTCGAGGTTTTTGTATGGATTTATTCGGGTCGGTTATGTTTCCAGATTCAAGTGCAGATGGAGTCCCTGCGATGTACTTGCAATTCATCACTGATCTAGAGACTCCACGAGAATACAATTGGGGAGGTGCTGTACTTGCACATCTCTATCGAGAGTTGTCACGTGCTTGCCACGCGGGGGCAGACACGATAGCGGGTCCGATGTTGTTGTTACAGATTTGGTCATGGACTCGATTTGCTGTTGGTCGGCCTATACCCCGATCAGAGCCACCTCCCTTCGGTGGTGCCGATGAGGATACGAGGAATGCTTTCGGTGTGAAGTGGACCACTTTTCATTTGTGGCCAGAGAACCCTCACTTAGGTAAAAAGATTTATAATTCGAGATAACTTCGATAGATTTATAATTGTTTTTTTAAAATTTATATTTTTTTTACAGGTGGTACAGCCACGTATAGAGATAACTTCGATAGACTAGCTGATGAGACAGTTAACTGGCGACCATACGTTGATTACTATGATCAGTTACCTCGACATGTCCGACGACAAAAGAGGTATTGGATGAGATGCGGTTACGTGATCCATTTTTGGATGGTGGAGTTTCAGCATGCGGATAGGGTCATGCGCCAGTTTGGTAAGTACCAAGAGGTCCCGCCTCCTCTTCCTCTACCATGGGATGAGATCAGTTATTTACAAAAGACGTGGTATCACGATGGCAATTCAACAAGGGATGGTTGTTGGTTATTACTCTTAGTGATTACATCGAGAAGCCTGCAGTATTAATTGGAGAGCGGAGACCATATGACATGAGTAGGCATCATATGTACATGCATTGGTTCAACGCGCGTGGTATATCAGTGTTTCTATCAGATAACAATCCGGAAGCTCTACGGCGTCAGGCTCCCCCGCGTACAGGAGATGTTGCAACACTGGCATACGTTCCTCATGGTCATAGGCATTCTCGTGTGGTTCGTACATTATTTTTTTTTTCAATCAAACTAGATTTTTCAATATTAATGTGCAATATGTCACAGTTCGAAATGTATTATGCAGATTTCTCGAGAGATACAATTCACTATGCAGGCAATAGAAATGGTGAGGACTCCGGGACAAATGGCATATGGCAAGATGATCCTCGAGAATGCTCGTGACATTATGGAGGATATTGATCAGATTCACATCTTCCGAGGCATACTCGACAGTGCTGGGATCCCTACAGACTTGGACATGATCAATTTGGATGATGATTTCCCTGATCAGCATTATCGTCGTCCTACAACTTCAGAGCCTCCCCCGACGTGGGACAACTTCATGAGTGGCACAGAGCCTGGATCTATATCTGAGTTCATGCTCAATGAATTAACGGGAGACTTTAGTATGATGGGACCATCCACTGCAGATCCGGGAAATCTTACAGGCGATTATGCTCCATCCACTTCAGGTCCACCTCTTGGAGTCCGTACAAGGCAGCCTACTCAGCATTACACTCCCGGGACTGACGCCCTTGGACCACAGCGTACCCGCCGACGAAGGCGTTAACATGCTTCAACTGAGTAAGTGCCTCTGTTAAGCATGATACCCTTTAAATTATGTTTTGGATCCATTATTTATTGATTAATGCATGATACATTTTAATTTTTTTTTTTTTTGCAGAGGTACCTGAAGATTAATGTTAGATTGGATCCATTATTATGTATGTTATCTGTAATGTTAAATGGACTATTGTAGCTTTAATTGGACTACCTTTAATTATCCTTTAAATTATGTTTATTTGAATTTTTGTAGCATGGCTAAATGTGTTGTTTAAATTATGCTTATTTGAATCATATTTGAAATTTATGTATGTACCACCGAAGCATAATTTCTTGATTAAAAATGTCAAAGATAAATTCTTAGAATACAATAAAAATTACAACATAAATTCTTAGAATACAATAAAAATTCTTAGAATACAACATAAATTCTTCGAATACAACATAAATTCTTAGAATACAACATAAAATCTTAGAATACAACATAAATAGAACTTAGTTCAAATAAAATGAGTACAACTTAGTTCAACATAATGCATAAACTTAGAAATCCCTAAATCCTACGAGTTTATCGAGTTGATGCACCTGTTACAAAATGAGTACAACTTAGTTCAAATTTAATTGGAAATAAACGGAATTGTATTTTGAATTTTTAAATTATTATACCCGAATGTCTTGCTGTAGTTGACTCTTGGCGAGCATTACGCCTCCTGGCAGGGGCCTCCATTTTGTCCATAGTCATAATTTTTCGCTTGTGTTTTCTCCTACCCTTATTTATTTTTTCCTTATCCGGATCTGGCCTTATAATGGGGCCATCAACTAATGGCCAATTCCTTTTATTTCCAAATCTATAGAAACGACCAGACCAAGTATTTATATAATTTTGTAAGCTGTAATACGGGTTAACATAGTCGTTAGGATTTAGCCTCCTAATGAAACAAACTGCCAGAACATGGTTACATGGGATTCCTGTTAATTGAGGTCTCCGACACACACATATAGGCATTCCTTCTGCAGGGAAGGTAACATCGTACTTCACCTCGCCCCGAACACCCTTCAATTAAAAAATCATATTTACATCAAATGTATTACGTGAAAGTAAATAATTAGATTTATCGAATTATTGACTTACTGTCTCGAGAATTCCATTTTTATCAATAACCTCATAGCTGTTATGGCCATAATACATCGGTCTTACATCATGTTTCCTTGCTTTCTCATTACGACGATGTAAAAGCAGTGTAATGTTCATTGAAAAATCCAATCCCGATGCCTCCCATCCAATCGCGGCCACCCGCCTATTTACAAACCAGTCGACGCACTTATAAAAGGTCTTTTCAATAATTGCGCACATAGGTAGTTGCCTGGCAATCCTAAATACACTGTTTAGTACCTCAGAGCCATTACTTGTCATTATACCCCATCGATTGAGGAATCCATCATGCACTTGTGCCCACTTATGCAGAGCCAAAGGCTCTGCATCAGAGTTGCGGAGCCGTTTACAAAATTTCATAATGTAGTCATATACGTCTGCATCTCTTTGCCTAATTCTTTCCATCCCCTCTTCAAATCTCCAGATTTTTTTCTTCTCAACATATTTTTTGAATACAGTTTTGATCCACTTTTGAGGGTATTTTTTCCAAATATTTTCACAAATATGCTGTGAACACAGTCGGTGGACAGCTTCACCGTTTTCCTCACACCATCCCAGATTAGGAGCCTCAAACACCCCTCGTATACCAAGGTGCTGGTCCGAGATAACGCAGATTCTTCCTGGCCCGACAACATTGATACGCAACCAATTCATAAACCAACCCCAATTTTCTATAGACTCTTTTTCACAAATTGCAAATGCAAGTGGCAAGAGTTGTTGCTCTGCATCGTAAGCACAAGCCATAAAAAGTTTACCCTTGTATCTTCCGGATAAGAACCCGGCATCAACACTGATAACGGGTCAAAGATGAGGCCATGCTTCAATGCATGGCCCATATGCCCATGCAACCCGGTTGAAAATATTGATATTAAAATCTTCTGATGGTCCATGTTCTATTAGGTACTGTGTGCCTGGATTGATGCTTTGATGGCACCCAACAACGATGGCAGCATCTCGTAAGACTTCTCCCAGCTCCCAAACAAGTCGGCAATTGCAAGTTCCCTACCTCTCCACAACTTGTTATACGAGGGCACTACTGACCCAAATTTAACTTTAACCATATGCTTGACCGCTTTAATGCTCATCTCCAGATCATCTTTCAAAGCCGGTTTAATAATATCAGCAATTACTCTGGCAGTCATTTGATGACTATCCAACCTTTCAGCACTTCCAAAACATGTGTGGATAAACGGGTTGGTGGAAATTGTCCATGCACCTGTTGGTACTACAATTGCATACAATTTCCATTGGCATTTAGAAGATTTACATTTAACTCTATGCTTAGTTTTGCTGCTGTTTAGCACTTCCAACTCTGTATTTCGGGGTAGGTGAAAATCAGCAAGTTCTGATTTTAGTTTGGCTTTGGATTCAAACATTTGACTTTCAGCAAATTTTTCATCTAACCTGGGGGGGTTCGCAAAAAATGCACGATCCTTGTATGGCATTGGCAATTCATCGTTGAATGATGAACATGGATGCTTAAGTCCTCGATTGAGGAATGGGATCGACTCGTGCCAATCCTTCAATATTTCTCGGGCGTTCATTTCAGCCTCAAATTCGTCCATATCTGCGTCCCATGCTTCATCAGAATCGTCATCATCAAAAGAACTTGTATCAGATTCATTGTCTCGATCTGATTGCTCACAAGGGTCATCACCAGCCTGAACCGGAGGTGTGTAGGTGGGTACAGGTACACTGCCCGAGTCAGGATGAAAGCCGGTCTGAACCGACGGTGTGTTACTACCTCCAGGCAAACTATCTGGACACGGATCATAACTGATTTGGTTTCTACCCTGGTGTGCCTCAGCTACCAATTCTATAACCTTAAATCCAGCCACTTGAGCTGCAGTTTGTTTAATGACATCCCAAGTTTTCTCATTTTCTATCCGAAATAGTGAGAAATGGTATGATCCGGGTTGTGTTGTGTTCATACGTACCCTGATTGTCAATTTGACTCGACTTGGAAGCAATTCAAGTCCAACGTATATTTACCGTCTTATAACAGCAAAACTGGTAGAATCAGATACGGTAAAGGTAATTGCAGCCCCTATGTCATAACCAACACCTGTTGAAGTACTTTGGAGGTTACCACCATAATACACATTGATCAATAGCAGGGACATTTTGCTGAACAAAATTCAAACACCAAATTAACTCCAAATATTTTTCAATTTTACAACACTAAATATAAACACATGAGTAAAAAAAACTCACAATAATAATCAGAAGATGATGCTGAGTACAATGGTGGTGGCGATCTGTTCATATGGCAACTCCTCTAAGAATTTGAGAAAAACGAAATAATGAAAGAAAGAAGAAAGAAGAGAGAACAATGGAGGCTGGGAAGAGAAGAAGAGAGGAGAAGGTGCGGCTGGCTGGTTTAAAACCCTAAACCTATCTACACCGATCCACAGAACCGGTGGAGGCATATTTGAAGCTCCACCGATTCACAGGATCGGTGCAGGTTGTTTTTCGTGTGGTCTTCCGTGTAATAGCTGTGGCAGGTGCAAAAAAGGCTCCACTGGTCCCTAGGACCGGTGTAGATTGGATTTTTTTTGCTCCACCGGTCCCTAGGATCGGTGGAGTCTAGTTTCCGAAAATCAAAAACGCAGAGGCTTGTTCCGTTAAATGATTTTACAGTAATTCTATTTAAAAAAAAATCCTTATTTAGGGTATGTTTGGTTACAATATTAGAATAGCAAGAATCGTAAAATTGTCGTTTGTCTTATTAGAATAGCTTGTTTTAATTTTTTGTGAGAATAACTTGTTCTAATAAGACAAATTGTTAGTTTTATTTTATTATGTGGCCTATGTTATTACTGTGCACCAATTTCATTTAAAGAAATTAACGAAAAGACATCTGAATTTTTTATGGAAAAATTTAGATTGCTATTTAATTATACTGGTTCCAAATGTTACATCAGAATATATAAAAAGACCCATTCTCTATTTGGACGTATGTCATTCCAAAAACGTTTTTCTGCCCACTTATTTTAAGGGA
The DNA here is from genome assembly GCA_025461045.1 of Carex parvula. Classification (NCBI taxonomy): domain Eukaryota; kingdom Viridiplantae; phylum Streptophyta; class Magnoliopsida; order Poales; family Cyperaceae; genus Carex; species Carex parvula. The sequence goes on along the minus strand of JAJGRW010000505.1, from coordinate 807,377 downwards.
TCAGATTCTGAAAACGTTTTCTCTCCCTATTGAATTTTTCGGGATCTCATTTTTCTGAAACATTTTTGTCCAATAAGTTTACAAAAGGAGAAGTAAAGAAAACGCAAAAGGGTCTCCATCATCAGTTCTGAGGAAAACCATTGAAGATTAGTATTAACGCTTCCGCCTAAAGATGTCTTCAATTCAGAACTGTAAGATTTAAATTTATTTGCGTTGGATTTACGGATTCTGAATTTCTTGTGTTTTTAATTGCAAAACACTTCATGATTTATTGAGTCTATCATTTGGTATCAGAGCAATCGTAAATTCATATAAGATGCAATAATTTTTTTTACGAAATTGATTTTCAATGGTTCGTATAATAAAAAAATATATATATACAGATTCAATTAATTTTATGTATAAATATTTTCTTATAATTTTTTGACGAAAATTTTAAAGAAAAATCTTTATTCTCTAATATGTATGCACATATATGTTGATCAAATATATTTTTTATTGGAGATGCAATATGTTGGAGACCTTTCACCAAAAGGCATCATGTCATGGATCACATAGAACTTCTTTTTTTGATATTATTGGATCTAATACGCCTTAGTTTGTATGAAATTATGGTCCAAACTAGATCATAACCAAGAGTTTTGGCAACATGAGCCCAACTAAGTGGTAAGGACATAACTTTTATACAAATATTGTATTGGATGATGAGGAGTATATGTTATATGGATCACATGGGATTGCATGTGTACAAAAGAAGAACGGAGTAGGTTCGATGGCCATTGGATCTACTTTTAGGTTCAACGAGCATGATGACCGTCCGATTTAATTTATGATTTGTGCGCACAATAATTGAAACAGATTCACACGGATTTTAAAGCATTCTGCACGAATCTTAAAGCAAATCGATGGTGATTAAATCCATCGGACATACTCTCAAGTTGTACAAAAGATAATATATATATATATATGTTGCACTAATTGTAATCTGTTAGTATTCTCTATGGTTTTATATGAATTCATATATAATAATCGGCCCAAAGTTTATTATATATTTTTTCAAATAAATAATTGAAACCATATAACGTTATTATTTATTTTTTATTTTATTTTTTATTTTTAATAATTGATTGTTATTAATTTTTATCAACTTTAAATTGTAACTGCCACTTTATTAAAATAAATTTTGTGATTTAAGTCACAATTATGTTTTCACATTTAATAAATTATGAACGGTAATTTTACCAACTTTAATTGCCATTATGATTTATTAAATAAATTTATTTGTTTTAATAATTTAATTTGTTTCTGCCCAACGGTGATACAAATTAATTTTTATGAAATTATGCTTTATTAATAAATTATGAAGGTTAATTTTACCAACTTTAATTACCATTATGATTTATTAAGTGAATTTATTTATTTTAACAATTCAATTTATTTCTGCCCAACGGTGATATAAATTTTATGCAACAACGGTTATGATAGAACTGAAATATAATTTGGCGTTTTATTATTTATTTCAGTATAATTACTGTTAGTTCCTCTATATACAGTTGATTTAATGTTATTATTTTTTTTATGGATTTATAGTTGATAATAGTAAGCATTTCATTTTTTCTGAATCTAATGCAGCATTGAATAATGTTCATGCTCAAATTTCTGGAATAATACCATTAAACGGAACTAATTTTCCACTTGGAAAGAGCAAATTGAGATTTGTCTTGGTGTTCTCGATATTGACCAGGCATTACGAATAGACAAACCTACTATTATAGTGACTAGTACTGATGATGAAAAGAATAATTTTGCAAAATGGGAGCGGTCAAACCGCATGTCTCTCATGATTATGAAAAGTACTATTACAACTGCTATAATATGAGGTATTCCTGAGAAGGATGATACAAATAATATTTTTACTTGCTCACTACCAAGTATAATGGGACAAGCGGTGTATGTGAACATATCATGATGATGAATGATATGGCCGCAAAGTTAAACGGTATGGATATGGCAATTTTTGAAGGCTTTTTAGTTCATTTCATTATGACTTCTCTTCCTGCACAATTTGGTCCTTTCAAGATCAATTATAATACGCAGAAAGAAAAGTGGAAAATGAGCAAATTAATTGCCATGTGTGTTGAAGAAGAAGAAATGATTAAGGCTGAGAAACCTGACTATGCACATATTGTTGTTCAAAGTCCAAAACCAAAAAATAAGGACAATGGTAAGGGTAAAAGCAAAGTGAATACGGCTACTGGTATTAACAAGGCAAGTATATCTGGTACAAAACCCGTGCATGCTCCTAAGTGCCATCGCTGTAAGAAGCGTGGACACATGAGAAAAGATTGTGTGAAGTTTAAAGATTGGCTCGCTAAAAAGGGTAATGATTTAAATTCCATGATTTGTGAAACCTTTTAATTGATGTTCCCTCAAATACGTGGTGGATTGACACTGGTGCCTCTAATCAAAGGGGAGAAAGGAAACTTAAGGTTGCTAATGGATTAGAGGCTGAAGTCGAGACTGTTGGAACTCTTCGTTTGTTTTTGATGAGTGGCTTTATTCTTGATTTACATGATGTAGTTTATATTCCTAGTGTGGTTAGAAATTTAATTTCTGTTTCAAGACTTGATGCGTGTGGTTTTATGTTTCAGTTTGAAAATAATGAGTTGAAACTATATCATAACTCTAAGTTTGTTGGTTCTGGATTATTGTGGTAATCTATATAAAAATTATGTTTGAATTCTTCCTTTTGTGAATCTCTGTTATCTATGAATATTACTAGTGTTAATCATAAACATGGAGTCAAGAGAAATCGTGATGTTGGAAATTCTTCCAAATTATGGCATCGCATGTTGGGTCATATTTCAAGAGATAGAACGCAACGTCTCACTAGAAATGAAATTCTCTCGGCATTAGATTTTTTCTAATTTCGACAACTACGTAGAATGTGTTAAAGGAAAATTTGTCAAGGGAAATAAGAAAGGAGCCACTCGAAGTGGGGGACTATTAGAAATTATTCATACTGATATATGTGGTCCTTTTCCTACTCCTGGTATTAACGGGCAAAAATTGTTTATTACTTTCATTGACGATTATTCTCGCTATGGTTATGTGTATCTGATTAATGAAAAATCTGAAGAACTAGATAAATTCAAAATTTTTAAGGCTGAAGTTGAAAATCAACATAACCTTAAAATTAAAATAGTTCGATCAGATAGAGGCGGTGAATATTATGGTAGACACACTGACCTTGGTCAAAGTCTAGGCCCAATCGCTTTATTTCTTCAAGAAAATGGTATTGTTCATCAGTACTCTATGCCGGGAGATCCTCGACAGAATGAAGTTGCTAAAAGACGTAATCGTACACTAATGAATATGGTACGAAGTATGATATGCAATACCATATTGCCGAATTTTTTGTGGACAGAAGCTTTAAAAACAGCCACACATATTCTAAATCGGGTTCCTAGTAAATCTGTTTTAACAACACCTTACGAACTGTGGACTGGCAGAAATTTGCACTTAGGATACTTACGTGTGTGGGGCTGTCATGCTGAAGCAAAAGTCTATAATCCGCAACTAAAGAAACTTGATTCCAGAACCATTAGTTGTTATTTTATTGGTTATCCAGAGAGATCCAAAGGTTTCAGATTTTATTGCCCATCATATACCACTAGAATAGTAGAGACTAGACATGATGTATTTTTTTAAAATGGCAACGTAAGTGGGAGTAATGTAAATAGAATAGTAAACCTTGAAGAAAATCGGACTTATGTTCCAATTCTGATAATTCGAGAGGTTACAAATTATATACCTCTTGTTCAAGAGGCTAACGAAGAAACTCATGTTCATGATGTTCCTAATGTTGATGAAGCTCATATGCTGTCACAAGAACCCTTACGTAGATCACAAAGAGAGAGAAGATATGCCACACCTGACGATTATATCGTATACTTTACTGAGGAGGGTTGTGATATAGGTAGTGGAGATGATCATATCTCATTCAAGCAAGCTATTATGAGTGATAAATCATCTCAATGATAGAAGTTATGGATGATGAGATGAAATCTATGAAAATTAATGAAGTTTGGGATCTTGTTGAGTTACCTGCCGGGGTTAAACTTATAGGCTGTAAATGGGTCTATAAAACTAAAACTGACTCCAAAGGTAACATTGAAAGATTTAAGGCCAGACTAGTAGCTAAAGGGTTTACCAACAAGAAGGTGTACATTTTGATAATACATTTTCTCCTGTCTCAAAGAAAGATTCATTAAGAATTATTTTAGCCCTTATAGCTTATTATGATTTAGAACTACATCAAATGGACGTGAAAACTGCATTTCTCAATGGTAACTTGCGTGAAGAAATTTTTATGAAACAACCTGAAGGATTTGTTGAAGAAAGCAAGGAGCATATGGCATGTAGGTTAAAACGTTCAATATAAGGATTAAAACAAACTTCACGACAGTGGTATCTCAAGTTTGATGAGGTCATAACTGAATTAAGATTTAAAGAAAATACAATAAATCAATGCATATATCTCAAGATTAGTGGGACTAAATTTATCTTTCTCGTTTTGTACGTGGATGATATTTTATTGGCAAGTAGTGATTTAGACATGTTATACGAGACAAAATATTTTCTATCAACTAAGTTTGAAATGAAGGATCTTGGTGAAGCCTCTTATGTTATAGGAATTGAAATTTACCGAGATATGTCTCGTGGGATCTTAGATTTATCCCAAAAAGCATATATTGAGAAAGTGCTTAAAAGATATAACATGCACAATTGCTCCCCTAGTGTTGCTCCTATTGTCAAGGGTGACAAATTTTCAGCAAGTTTCAATGTCCTAAAAATGAAATAGAACGTGCTCAAATGCAGCAAATTCCTTATGCTTCAGTAGTATGGAGTCTGATGTATGCTCAAGTTTGTACACGTCCTGATATTGCATTTGCAGTTGGTATGTTTGGCCGATATCAAACTGATCCAGGAATGGAACATTGGAAAGCTGCCAAGAAAGTTTTACTCTATTTGCATGGGACAAAAGATTATATGCTTACTTACAAGAGGTCAAATAACCTTGAAATTATCGGTTATTCTGATTCAGATTTTTCTGAATTTGTCGACAGTAAGAAGTCCACATCAGGTTACCTATTAATGCTTGCAGGGGGACCAATTTCATGGAAGAATGCTAAGCAGAATTTAAGGGCATCTTCCATTATGCAAGCAGAATTTGTGGCGTGTTATCATGCTACTGGTCAAGCAGTTTGGTTAAAGAATTTTATACCAGGACTTCAAGTAATTGAGAGTATTGCGAGGCCACTCACCTTATTTTGTGATAACGAGGCTGCTGTTTTCTTCTCTAAGAATAACAAATCAAGTGGTGCATCTAAGTGGATTGACATCAAATATCTTGTTGTTAGAGACAATCAAAGATGGTACTATTATGATACAACATATTAATACAAGAGCTATGTTAGCTGATTCTCTAACAAAAGCGCTACCACTTACTCTTTACAAAGAGCATGTTGCCGGCATGGGTTTAGTTAATGTATTATAATTTTGTTGTTGTAAACTATATATATATATATATATATAATTGAGCTATGCTACTCCATGGAGTAAAACGCGTTGGTGCTCCACGCCGCTATATTTTTATTTTGAAAATCCAAACGACCGATCCGAACCGCTCAACATGATCTCCATATTGAAATGTGCTTGGAGACCAAATTTTACATTTTTTAGAATTTTTTTACTATTTATTAAGCCACTTTGAAAATCACTGATCCGGCAGTCTAGAATTTTTTACTGTTTTTTACTGTTTACCCGGATTTTCAGATTTTCAAAGTGGCTTAATAAATAGTAACAAAATTCTAAAAAATGTAAAATTTGGTCTCCAAGCACATTTCAATATGGAGATCATGTTGAGCGGTTCGGATCGGTCGTTTGGACTTTCAAAATAAAAATACGGCGTGAAGTACAAACGCATTTTACTCCATGGAGTAGCATAGCTCATCTATATATATATATATATATATATATATATATATATATATATATATATATGAGTAAGGCTACAGTGCTTTGCAAAGTAAACAGCCCTCTTTACTTCGGGCTACTTTTTCAATTTGCAAAACTCAAACGACCGATCCAAACCGTTCAACATGTTCTAAATATTGAAATGTGCTTCGAGACCAAATTTTACATTTTTTTGGAATTTTTTTACTATTTATTAAACCACTTTGAAAATTGTTGATCCAATGGTGAACAGTAAAAAACAGTAAAATTTTCTGGACCACCGGATCAGACTCTTTCAAAGTGGCTTAATAAATAGTAAAAAAATTCCAAAAAATGTAAAATTTGGTCTCGAAGCACATTCTAATATTTAGAACATGTTGAACGGTTCAGATCGGTTGTTTGAGTTTTGCAAATTGAAAAAGTAGCCCGAAGTAAAGAGGGTTGTTTACTTTGCAAAGCACCGTAGCCTTCATATATATATATATGAGCTAGGCTATGGTGAGTTGTGAAGTAAGATGTCATTTTTACTTCACGCTCATATTTTCATTTTGAAAATCCAAATAACAGATCCGAACCGCTCAACACGTTCTCTATATTGAAATGTGCTTGGAGACTAAATTTTACACTTTTTGGAATTTTTTTACTATTTATTAAGCCACTTTGAAAATTGTTGATCCGATGGTCCAGAAATGTTTACTGTTTTTTACTGTTCACAGTGGATCAGCGATTTCAAAGTGGCTTAATAAATAGTAAAAAAATTCCGAAAAATATAAAATTTAGTCTCCAAGCACATTTCAATATTTAGAAAATGTTGGGCGGTTCGGATCGGTTGTTTGGATTTTCAAAATGAAAATATAGCGTGAAGTAAAATGACATCTTACTTCACTACTCACCATAGCCTATATATATATATATATATATATATATATATATATATATATAGAGTAAGGCTACGGTGCTTTGCAAAGCAAACCGGCCACGGTGCTTCGGGCCATTTTTGGATTTTGAAAATCCAAACAACCCATCCGAACCGTTCAACATGTTCTAAATATTGAAATGTGCTTGGAGACCAAATTTTACATTTTTTGGAATTTTTTTACTATTTATTAAGCCACTTTGAAAGTGTCTGATCTGGTGGTCCAGAAAATTTTACTGTTTTTTACTGTTCACCGTTGGATCAGCGATTTTCAAAGTGGCTTAATAAATAGTAAAAAAATTCCAAAAAATGTAAAATTTGGTCTCCAAGCACATTTCAATATTTAGAACATGTTGAACGGTTCGGATGGGTTGTTTGGATTTTCAAAATCCAAAAAATGGCCCGAAGCACCGTGGCCGGTTTGCTTTGCAAAGCACCGTAGCCTTACTCTATATATATATATATATATATATATATATATATATATATATATATATAGTAGAACTAGGGTGCTCCTAAGCTCACCAAGGCCTTCCGTGAGCGCGACTCTAAACCTATCAAATTGACTTCAAACGACATTTTCAAACCGTTAGATGTTCAATCTATATTAAAATCTACTTGGAGACCAAATTTTACATTTTTTGGAATTTTTTTACTATTTATTAAGATGGTTTGAAAATCGTTGTTTTTATTAAAATTCTGCACCATTGGAAAACAGCGATTTTCAAACCATCTTAATAAATAGTAAAAAAATTCCAAAAAATGTAAAATTTGGTCTCCAAGTAGATTTTAATATAGATTGAACATCTAACGGTTTGAAAATGTCGTTTGAAGTCAATTTGATAGGTTTTAGAGTCGCGCTCTCGAAGGGCTTGGTGAGCTTAGGAGCACCCTAGTTCTACTCTATATATATATATAGAGAGAGATGGGCTATTGTGCTTTGCAAAGTAAAACCCCCGTTTACTTCAGCGCCATATTTTGCATTTTGAAAATTCAAACAACCGATCCGAACCGTTCAACATGTTCTAAATATTGAAATGTGCTTGGACACTAAATTTTACATTTTTTGGAATTTTTTTACTATTTATTAAGCCACTTTGAAAGTTTCTGATCCAACGGTGAACAGTAAAAAACAGTAAAATTTTCTGGACCACCAGATCAGAAACTTTCAATGTGTAAAAAACAGTAAAATTTTTTGGAATTTTTACTATTTTTTTAGATAGGTAGAAAATCACTTGATCTGAAAATTCTGGACCATCCAAAAACAGTGATTTTCTACCTATCTAAAAAAATAGTAAAAAAAATCGAAAAAATGTAAAATTTGGTTTGCAAGTACATATTCATTTTATAATCATGTTGAACGGTTTGGATCGACCGTTAGGATTTTGAAAACTCAAATATTGAGCTGTAGCACGGACCAATCCGTGCTATGCATAGTACCGTAGCCTCACTCTTATTTTATTATGTTGCCTATGTTATTACTGTGCACCAATTTCATTTAAAGAAATTCACGAAAAGGCATCTGAATTTTTCAAAATTCAGATTGCTATTAATAATTATACTAGTCCCAAAGATTGCCTCAGAATATATAAAAAGACCCTTCTCTATTTGGACGTATGTCATTCCAAAAATATTTTTCTGCTCACTTATTTTAAGGGATCAGATTCTGAAAACGTTTTCTCTCCCTACTGAATTTTTCAGAATCTCATTTTTCGGAAACATTTTTGTCCAATAAGTTTACAAAAGGAGAAGTAAAGAAAACACAAAAGAGTCTTCATCATCAGATTTGAGGAAAACCATTGAAGATTAGTATTAAGTATTAACGCTTCCGTCTAAAGATGTCTTCAATTCAGAACTGTAAGATTTAAATTCATTTGCTATTTTATTTTGGATTTACGGATTCTGGATTTCTTGTGTTTTTAATTGCAAAACACTTCATGATTTATTAAGTCTATCACAAACAAGTTTGGTGCCCTATTCTAACTATTCTAATCCAATTAAATATCAAATAGCTTGTTCCGAATAGTTTGTTCTCAAGAATAACCTATTCTCAATCCAACCAAACATATCCTTAGAGATGATTATATTCTCATACGATGTCACTGGACTTATGGCTCGAAAATTATTTTGGTCTATCTTTTATGTGTTTTTTTAGATCATTGAGCTCTGCTTCACCGTTACTTCATTCATTTCGAGTTTGTTTCTCTTTTAGTAAAATTATAGTTTTTTTTATACGATTTGAATGTACATTAACATTGACGTATTAAGCATAGTCGAGGATATATATATTATATATTCTTTGGTTGAATATCCATTCTAGAAATTAAAAGAAATAAAAATGTGCCACACACCTATATACAACATACTACTATTGAAGATAACCAAGTAAAATCAAGCTCTCTAAAATTGAAAAGAAACAAAAGCTAGGAAAAACTGTCACAATCAAGAGCTTTATGCACATCCCATTTCATTGAAATTCAGTAGATATCACAACATAACCAACTCCGTAAGAAGACCTCTGCCCATTTCATTAAATATGATCTAACACAGTTCATTGCATGGCGAGAGAGGTGCAATAGAACATTCAGAGACATTGAGAAGACTGACCAAGAGCTTGTAGATGAGGTAACCAGTCAATGGGATTACAAATTTACAACTCAGGTCACTACACAGTAAGAAGAACCGCGAGAAAAAAATAAAATTGCAGCAACAAATATACCTATCTACCAGATTGGCTGGCATCCAAAAACTTTTATTTCAGTTTTATCTTTTACTTTTATTTAATTCTAGCTTTCACTTCGGCTCAAATAGTTGAACCACGTTGTATTTTAAACTTGTCCAAAAACTCTTTGAAACTTCTAATACAACAAATTGAGGCTAGACCTTAATTTTTCCTAAAAAAATTGTCTATGCTTGGATGCCGACCCAATGTTGTGGCCTACTCCATTGTATAGATGGGCTGTGCAAGAAGGGTGAAATTGACAAGGCAATGGATTTTCCAAATGACATATTTCTAAAAGGTGTGCTCTTAATATTGTGACTTACAATGCTATTATATACGGGTTGTATAAAAAGGGTGAATTTGAGAAGGCAATGGAATTTGTACATGACATGATTTCTAAAGAGCATGAGCCTAATGTCGTGACCTTCAGCAGTACGTCTTATTCATGAGCTGTGCAAGAAAGGTGAAAATGAGAAGGCAATGGATTTTGTACATGACATGATTTCTAAAGGGCTTGAACCGGATGGCGTGACTTGTAGCATTTCTAAAGGCCTTCGTTGAGGCTGATGTGTTCTCTTAAGAATAGATGGGCTGTGCAAGTATTGTGAAATTATTTGGGAACGCTTTTGAAATAATATTGTGATGGAACTGCTTGCTTGATAGGATTAATGTACTCCTTAGTTATTGTGGTTGAGTTTATGTTGTCTTGCTATATAAACGCTTTTAAGCATCGTTTTAAATCTCTTTCTGCTTTTATTGATTTATTGGTCCATGAAATCATAAAGAGGAGGATTCCAATACCTTATATCTTTCATACCTCATCATACCTCATATTGTATATTTCTGTTTTTAAAGTCCAAATTGTCGATCCGAACCGCTCAACATGATATTCATACTAAACTATGCTTGAGGATAAAATTTTATAATTTTTGCAATTTGTTTACTATTTTTTAAGATAGATACAAAATCACTGTATCTAGACCGTTCAAAAACAGTGATTTTCTGCCTATTTAAAAAAATAGTAAAAAATTTCTAATATTATAAAATTTCATCCTCAAGCATATTTTAGTACAGATATCATATTGAATGGTTCGGATCGACATATTAGAATTTGAAAATGAAGATATAAAATATGAAATATGATGAGGTATTAAAAGCATAAGATATTGGAACCCTCCTCAATCATAAAATGCCAAAACTAACCAGGCTAATATGACAACCTGCTGTCAGAATGAATCTCACACAATTCGATGCTAAGTCTATTATTCAAAGACAGCTATGTATTGTCTCATTGAGGCCCTGATTTGAGCCTACCAATAAAACTAAATCTATTAATTAAGAAGCAACAGTTTTGATAGTGAAACTTCAACTGAAAATATTCTTGTTTAATGAACACAAGTTAGTAATCCTACAGCAATAGCTGCTATAGATTTGACAGCGTTCATCACATGCAAAAAAAATAAAATTCGCAAACCGGATTAGATTTACCTATCCCCTTGATATTTCGGGGAAAATAATCTTGCTAAGGAAGTACTAAACTGTTATCTTGTTTATTAAAAACTATATTTACCCGCAATCGGGCTATTCATCGTTACTTGGCATTTTTTGAGCCGGTTGGATTCTTGTTACAGCCTTTCATCTCTTTGCATATTCCTTTTGAGTGAGGCTATGGTGCTATGCATAGCACGGATGGGGTCCGTGCTACGGCCAAAAATTTGACTTTTTAAAATTCTAATGGTCGATCCAACCGTTCAATGTGATAACCATATGAATATGTACTTGCAAACTAAATTTTATATTTTTTCGAATTTTTTTACTATTTTTTTAGATAGGTAGAAAAATCAGTGTTTTCTGAAAATTCTGGACCATCAAAATTCTACCTATCTAAAAAAATAGTAAAAAAATTCGAAAAAATATAAAATTTAGTTTGCAAGTACATATTCATATAGTTATCACATTGAACGGTTGGATCGACCATTAGAATTTTAAAAAGTCAAATTTTTGACCGTAGCACGGACTCCATCCGTGCTATGCATAGCACCATAGGCTCACTCATATCTTTTTATCTGTTCTAACAACAAAAGGGTAATGTAATGTTAGTGAACCGAGTCTAGTCGCCATGTGCAGACCTTATTTATTTTTAGAAATTAATATAAAAATAATATAGGTTAATAGATTGGCTACAGTCAGATTTTGGGAAATAAATCTGCTGTGATTCTAAAAGAATCATAGGACCCTGTGATTCCAAATCTATCCTTTCATTTTTTGGAATGCACGAATCTCAACAATATTTATTTTTCATACACGAATCTTCAAACAGATGAATGGATAGATTTGGAATAACAGGCCCTGTGATTCCAAAGAATCACAGCAGATTTGTATCCCAGATTTTGATGCATATTATAGACGGATCGTAAAAAAAAAAAAAGTCGGCTCCAAAATTTTGTATTTTTTTTTTTTATGTTAAAAGAGTTGTAGCACGCAAGCAAAATTTTGCATCTTTGATCAATTAAAATAATAATAAAAAAAGACGTGGAACTCCATTACAGCGCCATTGGAGGAAACTTCATCTTTTCTAATTATCTAAGACCAGTCTTCTATCTAAACTTTGGGAATTTTTTTTTAAAAACGTAATTAAAATAATTAATTTTCAAGAAACAACATGATTACTGTGTTTTTTACAAAAACCGAAATGGCAATTCGGTTTAGGAGTTTTTTTTTTCTCTAAACCGAAATGTCAATTCGGTTAAGGCTTTTTTCACAGCGTTTCCACTATCACGCCACAAAAAAATCCGAAAAGTGAGCAAACCGAATTGCCAATTCGGTTTAGGGACTTTTTTAGCCTAAACCGAATTGGCATTTCGGTTTAGGTTTTTTTTTTTTTTGTTTTTTAGATTTAGACCCTAATAAGAGCAAAATAAAGAAATCTAACACTGAAAATTTTGAATTTTTTGTTTAAATTATTTGATAGATTACTTCTTTTATATATAATTACCATATTTATACTAAAATACGCTAAATTACTTGAAATTATGTTGAATTACACTATATTAAGTTAAATTACACTAAATTACATTACATTACGCTAAAATAGGTAAATTACGATAAATTATATATGAATAGGGACGATATCTTCACTGAAAAGGCGAAAAACGACGGTGAAACTTCAAACGGTCATAAAACGGCGCTCGAGTGTCCGATTTCAGCAAATGACCACTTTTCAGAAAGCTTGTGAAAAGACGCATGCGTCCGTGACATCTACGCTGTTTTCTGAAATTCAGAATTGCCAAAAAACAAAGGAAAGAGCCTCAAAACTTGAGTTGAAGTTTCCGATTACGATTTTATTTCTATTATTCAATCTAAGTAGCTCAGTAAATTAGTTACATAATGAACTTGTAGAATACCAATTTTTAGTATTTTTGAAATTTTTTTACTATTTTTATGATTCATGAAAGATGGCACAAAAATCCTCCTAATTTAGCGTAATTTTGCGTATTTTAGCATAATTAGCGGAGTTATTGTAATTTAACATAATTTAGTGTAATTCAACATAATTTATTGTAATATAGTGTAATTCAACATAATTTTAAGTAATTTAGTGTATTTCTTTTTGTTGCTAATTATAAATCAAAATAAGTAATCTAATAAATAGTTTAAACAAAAAGTTTAAATTTTCAGTGTTAGATTTCTTTATTTTGCTCTTCTTAGTGTCTAAAAAAAAAAAACTAAACTGAAATGCCAATTCGGTTTAGACTAAAAGAACCCCTAAACCGAATTGCCATTTCAGTTTAGGGGTATTTACATGAAAGGTTACAAAGTTAGAGTTGGATTTTTGTGAAAATAGAGTAAACCAAAATAGCAATTCGGTGAAGCAAAAAAAAAACCCTTAAACCGAAATGACATTTCGGTTTTTACTGTTTTTGTAAAAAATTCGGTAATCATGTTGTTTTTTTAAATTAATTATTTTAATTACGGTTTTTAAAAATAATCCAAACTTTGGAGCCAAATTTTTCTTCAATTCATCTATGACAACTAAATCGGCACACTCATTCCAATTCCCTATATTATTTTATATTAATTTCTAAAAATAAAAAATTTCCTCTCTGTTGGTGTCAAAGATTACACAGACAGACAGACTACACAGGTACCTGTACTTGTGCTCTCTCTTGTCTTTTTCTCTTTGATCACAAGTACCTGAGTTGTCATGGTCTACGTAATCATTACAAAAATGCAATGTACCGTACTGAGCTAAATATTGACTCCATTTAATACCATTTTTCCATAGAGATATGGATTCATAGCACGGGTCGATCCGTACCATAGCCTCACTCTTCCTGAATTACATCTTACCACCACGCTTAAATTGCCCATGATCAATAGACTGGTACCAATACAAATTGACCAATCAGTGCAATTAATCAGAGGTTAGGTAGCATGATAGTACCAAACACATATTGCAATTCCAAAATTTAACTATTGAAAAAACTACCCAAAAAAAAAAATTGATTCAAGAAAGTGCACTTTCTATCTTAACCCGTGACATATAAAGCATCCACTTAGCGAACTTAATTTGCTAGTTCGGCAATGCCGGAATGCTTTTCCAGCCGACCTTCCGACGCTCGGGTCTTGGTTCTCTGCCACCGACTCACGCATATCATGGGCCTTCTTTTGGGCTGCTCGTAGCCTGTTTACTATCTTATCCATTGAAGACGACCTCTTCTTCTCCAATTTCATCTGCATAGTTTTTAAATCTTGCTAGATTTATGAAATTATCTTTTTGCTTATTAGTAATTACAGATAAAGGTGAGCAAGGATGTTATGTACCTCGAGTTTTCTAATTGCCGCCTCAGCCTTTGCTTTTTGTAGGTTTTCCCATGCAGTTATTTTTGCTTCTTCTCTTTTGGACCTATATCCGGTAATAGGCGAGAGTTTTAGACTTTGAAAATAAAAATAAAATACCAATATAACATGTAAATTATTTAATTGTGATAGTTCCATTATAAAACATGAGCAACAATTAATAGCTTATACGGCACTACAAAATATTGTGCATTTTGGCTTTACGCAATCAAATTGTAAATTCAAGTATATTAAAAATCATAAAATTGCCAGGAAGAACTCTAAGTTGATATATATATTGTTATTGCAACTGATTTCATGAAACTGATAATGAAACCATTTGATAATAAAAATATTCAAACAAGAAATAGGACATACTTTGAAGCGCATCTTGCTTTTTCTCTATCTTCCCAAGAACCAACTGATCGTTTGTCGAAACTCCTAAGGACATTCCTCTTTGACCATCGAGTCACAGTTACCTGGTTATCTATCTCGACATCTCTCACCTCCAACTTAGCAGAACTGCTATTTACCTCCTCAATGGGACCACGCGAAGGTGAGTACGAAAACGAAAGCTCCTTTGGAGAAGACGTGGTGCTTCCTTCGGGGCTCATTTGTGTAGCGACATCCTTAGTTAAAATCCCAGCAGTTATTCTTTGCACTGCTTCTCTTGTTATTTGAACCTTCTCCTCTGTATTGAGTTGAAACACCAAGAATTATTGACCAAACTACTAAGAAATCTATAAAAGAAAAAGAAAATTTTGCAATAGGAAAAAAAGGGCTCTTTATTTTTATCAAAATTTGCAAAACATGAACACTGAATGACAGAAAAAATAACACAAAAATAATTGACTACTTTTTCAGATAGTTCAATAGTACAGACATATTTCTTTTCTTAGTTCTGATGATTTAGAGGTTATATTTGCATCAAATTTTATCTTCCCGATCCTTCATATTGTCTGTCTCATTTCTTAGAATTTCTGATCTTAATATCTTACTAATTATAAAGAATGGAATAGTCTCAATGCAAAGAGAATCCAATGTGTGAAATTCTCCAGTAAAAAATATAGTTCTCCTTGTTAATTGACATTACTGTATTTTCTGCATAACTCAACACCACAAGTTCTTTTTCGGCAAATAAATATTGAATGTAGGTCCTACAGAAAAATTAAATTAGCAGATAAGAACCTGGTTTAGTATCACGCGAGGGGGGTAATGCTGCAGTGGCCTCCATTAGTGTATCCATCCAACCACTCACGCTTACCGACCTTAATATAAATGGCTCCTTATTTGAACAAAGATTACCAACATTACCACTAGTCAAATTGTCGTCATGAACCCCGTGCTCAGGTATCAGGACGCCGGCCAAAAAAGGTGAACTCGCAACAAAACTTTCCCCTTGTGCAATCGGCGAGGCAGCGTAGCCATTTGTGGGGCCAAGAGGCCCACTCTTGGACTTGGGCCTCCTGTGATGAGGTGGCGGGTAAGACTGTCGCCCGGTCCCATCAACTGGGCTAAGAATCCACTTCTCAGCATCCTCCCATTTTGACGGCAACTTCCTACCGTTGTTGAAAGGTAAAATAACACTGCTACTACCACCGTATCTCCTGTTGGAAAGCGGGACCCGCTCAGAGCTCCATCCCTTTTGGTAGGTCCCACCAGTCAGACCATGACGGGTGTAGTTGGGTGTACCTGGGCTGGGAAATGTACCTGACCTACTTCGAGAGGAGGCGGAGCTCTTGCTCATGCCTCCTGGTCTATATCTCGGCGAAAGCACCACCACATCAGCACATTGGGCCTCTTGATAAATGTGACGGTGTAACTGATTACTGGAACTTGGACCTTCAAAGGTAGCACCTTCAGATCTGAGCCTCAGATTCTGGCATTCTATGACCAAAGGAAGGTACACTAAGTGTGATTTTACATACTAATAATAATAAAAAAATTCAAAATTTTCAAAAATAATTACCTCTTAGTGCGTGGGAAAATGAATGCTTTGGTGGGTCTCCCTTCTCCTCTAGCTCTAGCACACCATTAAAGAATAACGAATAAGACAGTATGAATAATGACAAAAGTAAATAGTAGCTAGTGGAGGAGCTAAAGAGGCTAGCACTAACCTGTGCGTAGATTCAAGTGCGATTGAGGCGTGAGAGTATCAGCAAAAGGGAAAGAAGAAAGCTCGTTTCTTTTCTCTGGATCTGGATCTGGACCCGAAGGGGAGCAATCCGATTCCACTAAAGACTGTTTCAATCGCACAAAAGAGGAGAGAAAAGAAAACAAAAGTTGGTACCGCTTCAAAACCCCAGAAACACTTTTTAAGAGACTACTAATTAAACCCCCTTTTTGCTTTGCTTTTCAATTTCTCTCACATTGTAGTTTTCACTTTCATCATTGGATTCCTTTTTCATAAAAACAAAAATTGATTTCATAACATGGGTTCAAACCTCAAACAAAAAATAATTAATCTTAACTGTTGACTTCACCCAAGCAGACAAAACTCCAGGATAAGTTTCTCACCGATTTCTATCGTGCCTTTGATTTTTTTAAAAACCTATTTAGTCAAAGGTTCAGTCCACCTAAACAAATAAAAAAAAAGGTTCACAGATGGGAACCTTAACTGAGGGGGGAGTAGGAAGAGAAGTCCCGACTGGAGATTTCTTCTCGCGTTGCTTTCGCTTTGTATCGGCGGATCGAGCGGGTTTGGGTTTGGTAGCTCTGTGCTTGTTGGTTCTGGTCTTGGGAATGTCGGAATGAAGGGATGAAGCGGGCTCGAGGTCGGGCATTCTCTCGAGCTTGCTCGCTCTAGCATTCCCCTCGAGCAACTCGGAGAGGGATTGATTGTATTTGTTAATTTGTTAAAGAATGTCGACAACGCGATGGGTACTGTGGTGTGGTGGTGTTGTGAACAGTATATGGCGGGTGAGAGACCGACCAATTGGGGACTGGGGAGGGGGGAAGTAGCAACTAGCGAGTGGGAAGTCGCAAACTGGAAACTGTTAAACACTTAAAAGTTCAAACTATGAGAACAGCTTGGGTCCGATGCCCATCGGACTCAAATTTGGATTCGATGGGTTTCAGGACCGTCCGATTCACTTTATAATTCGTCCGCACAAATTTTAAAGAAGACGCGAAGTTGTGTGCGCGAATCATAAAGCATATCGGACGGTTATCGAACCCATCGAACTCACTTTGAGTCCGATGGGCATCGGACCCAAATTGGTTCCTCAAACTATACCTTTCGTTCTCTCTTTTTCCCGACAATTTTATTAATATCCAAAGTTAATAAAAAATTAATTATTATACCCACGATTCCCGACTTTCATCAAAAATACTCAAACCGGCTATAAAATTGCCGGTTTTCTCTCCCAGAAATAGACAATTTTTATGGCCGGTTTTTTTTTTTTTTTTTGTTAGAGACACTATGAAGAGCAAGATAATAAAATCTAACACTGAAAATTTGAATTTTTTATTTAAATTATTTATTAGATTATTACTTCTTTTGATATATAATTAGCATATTTATACTAAAATACGCTAAATTACTTGAAATTATGTTGAATTATACTATATTAAGTTAAATTACACTAACTAAAATACGGTAAATTATGCTAAATTACATATGAATAGGAACGATATCTTCACTGAAAAGGCAAAAACAACGACGAAACTTCAAACAGTCATAAAACAGCGCTTGAGTGTCCGATTTCAGCAAATGACCACTTTTCGGAAAGCTTGCGAAAAGACGCATGCGTCCGTGCTGAGCTATGCCTGATTTTAAAATTTAGAATTGCCAAAAAACTAAGGGAAGAGCCTCAAAACTTGAGTTGAAGTTTCCGATTAAGATTTTTATTTCTATTATTCAATCTAAGTAACTCAGTAAATTAGTTACATAATGAACTTGTAGAATACCAATTTTTACTATTTTTCCAATTTTTTTACTATTTTTTATGATTCATGAAAGATGACATAAAAACGGTCAAGTGTCTCTAAAAAAAAATGAAACCGGCCATAAAATGGCCAGTTTGGGCATTTTTGGCGAAAGTCGGGAATTGTGGGTATAATAATTAATTTTTAATTAACTTTGAATATTAATAAAAATGTCGGCTCTTTTTCCTCTTCTTCAATTGTTTTTTTTATTCGATTTTTTAAGGAGAAACTCTATGTATACCCCACAAAATATTTGAAATTTTTACTTTTAAAATTCATAATGTCATATTTACCCTTTTAAATTTTAAACCCACAAATTTACTAAATTTATTATTTGTTTGTTAAAACTCATTTTAAGTTTATAAAGTTCTTATTTTTTTATTTATTAAAAAATATAAAATATGTAATTTGTGTAACAAAAATTCAGTCTTTTAATTGGTAGATTTTTTAGGATATATGATACATTGCTCTACTTGCCGATTTTTTTTATTAATATCCAACATTAATAAAAAATAGTAGAAATGTCCATGATTTGTGAAAAATTATAAAAATGCTCACATCGCCAGGTTTTTTGGCAGTCTATTTTATTTCAGAAGCGCTAAAAATCCTAGCAGTCGTAAAAAAAATAGACCGCCGAAACGTTTGTTATAATATCATTTTTTTTATTTGACATTTCTTGTGTCATCGAATGTAAAGATTAGTGATTTTTTTATTTAATTAGAAGATTTTATGATTTTTTTATTTTTCTATTAAAATATTAGAAATATTTTTTATAGTTTTTTAAAATAGATGGAATACTGTATAATTGAATTTACTAGAAAGATTGTGACAAATAATTTGGATCAATATTTTTCAGTCGGGATTTTTTGCAGTTGTAAGAAAAATTAAAATATTTCTTTGTGTGTTACTGAAAACAAAAATATTTTGGATCTGATTTATTGATCTCGGTTCAAAAGTCACTTATGGGTAAATAAATAAATTATCGGTCCTTCTAGTACATTCAAATTCTAAGATATTCTATCTATTTTCTTAGAAATGATTTTAGAAAAATATTAAAATATTAAAAATATAAAATAGTTTCTAAGAAAATAGATGGATTACCTTAGAATTTGAATGTACTAGAAGACCACGATAATTTCTTTACCTAGAAGTGCCTTTTGAACCGAGATCAATAAATCAGATTCAAAACATTTTTATATTTTTTCAGAAAACATAAATAAATATTTTAATTTTTCTTACAGCTGTAAAAAATTCCGACTTAAAAATGTTGATCTGGGTTACTTGTCACAATCTTTCTAGTAAATTAAATTTTACAGTATTCCATCAATTTTTAAAAATATTCTAATTAAAAAATCATTAAATCTTCTAATTAAATAAAAAATTCACAAATCTTTGGATTCGGCTGAAACAAGAAATGTCAGATAAAAAAAATGATATTATAACAAACCGTCATGTTTACTGGCAGTCTATTTTTTTAGGACTACTAGGATTCCTGCTGAAATAAAATAGACCGCCAAAAAACCGGCGATTTGGATATTTTTATAATTTTTCACAAAGTGTGGGCATTTCTATTATTTCTTTATTTAATGTTGGATATTAATAAAAATGCCGGCTCTACTTGTGACGCATACACGATATAATTTTGGAATAGACATGTGCCTACATCACAAGAGTTAATGTGTACTTTGTAAATTTAAAATGAGTTTTAATTAGAAAAAATAATAAATAATTTTGTGAGTTTTGAAAATCTAGAAAGATAGATATGATATAATTAATTTTAGAGGAGAAAGTAAGTAATTTCAAAAAGATTTACGGACATACAATAAAGTTCCCTCTTTTTCATATGGTATTTCGTCTATACACCTAGTAGAATTTATCTTCTGTTGAGCATGTCACGTGCATAAAAGTGAATGATTATGAGACATTCTTTATATACACATCTTTGTTATCGTAAGACAGTGGAAGGAAATAATTCTTGAGGTGGTGTTTCGAAATAGGGGGAATTTCATGTATACCCCTCAAAAACTTCAAAATTACATATTTCCCCCTCTAAATTTCATAATATCACATTTACCCTTCTAAACTCTAAAAACTCACAAATTTACCCAACTTATTGACTTTTCTATTAATACTCATTTCAAATTTATAAATTACCCATTGTACCCTCTATTAAAATTTGAAAATCCTCCCTCCTCCCTCCCCCACTCTTTAGACCAAAAATCTAGGGGAATTTATAACCCAAGTTTTCTTACTTAAAAAACAGAGCAGATAAAATTATAAGAAATGTCGCTGAATAGAGCAGATAAAACTCATGTTTGTACCAAATTAATGCTATATTTGACTATTATATAAGAAATATTTCTGAACATTAATTGGAATGAGCACCGATAAGTCAATTAAAGGTGGGGATTCTTAGATAGTTATGAGTTTACTCTTCTTTGCTCCCCTCCTTATGAACTCTCTTCTGGAGCATAGAGTAAGAGAGAAAAAAAAATAGAAGAATAAATGAGCTAATCATGGCAATCCAATCCCATTCAATTGAATAAGAGGTCATAATTTTCAAATATTCTCCAATAAAAAATAGAACCAATAAAAAGTAATACGATGAGATTTTAATCTAAGTTCTTCATGTATATCCAACTTCACTCACAATACTATATATAATTAAACTATCCAACACAGCTACGGATCCTACTATTAATTGATTGAAATGAAGAGAAAACATTTTATTTTTTTTCAGTCAGACTTGAGATCAGTACTACATGGTATGCAACTTAAAATTTTGTAGTTTCTTAGAAGACATGCATATAAATATATGTTGATTTAGAATACAAGATTTTCTTAGAGGACAACTTAATAAGAAAGGATTTAGATTTCTTTTAAAATAAAATAAGAGAAGAAAATATTATAAGAGTTGATTTAGAATACAAGGTTGGTTTACAGCAACATATGTCCTCTCAATTTTGATATTTATAATTAAATTTGAAGTTTGTACGTAAGGAAATTATTTTTTATTCTATTACATAAGTTGTTCTTATTTGCTCCAGTAAGGTAAATATATGTAGGAGTACTTCCTTCACCAGTAAGTGTCACTCGGGCCAAGGTGCAAACCCGTTTGGAACACGGCATGGGCAGCGAGGATGTGAGCCATTTGGAGGGAAAGAAACAGGAGAGTTTTCAGTGGAAAAAGGACGCCGGTACACTTACTGGTACGGGAAACAACTGTTGAGATCAAGAGCTGGTACGTGCTGTGCTGACAGGTGCCAAGCAAGAGGGTTGCTGGCTTGTAATACGATTTCAGTAAACCTGGTTTCGGAGTGCACATAGGAACCAGGAACCAGTAAACCAATGTACATAGATATTTAAAATGAGGCTATTTTCCTTTTAGTTGGAATCAAATATTTGACGACAAGCAAGCTGATTCACATACAGCAGGACCTCTACTACAACTGCGGCGTGAGGTCATCGAACTCCGAGGAGATCCAGAGGATATCAGCTATGCTGAGACAGTACGGCAAAATTGAGTGGAAGAATGTGTTTTACTAGTTCCAAAACCACAAAGCATGGGAGCGCCAAAAGAAACGCCTCACAGTTGAGGTCAATATTGTCAGTATGAAGCCTAATGGTAATGTCTTGCTTTCTCCCTGTGCACTCACGCCTACTGTTGGTACAGATGCATGCCACTTTTCATATAACTTTGATTTTTGTTTGTGTTTAGTTTAGAGGTAAAGATGAAAAAGAGAATGCATCTCTGAAAACCTAATTACTATGTTCCTATTTCATGTTATTCATAAACTCTCCAGATTTTTGGTCTAAAGAGAGGGGAAGGAGGGAGGATTTTCAGATTTTAATAGAGGGTAAAATGGGTAATTTATAAATTTGAAATGAGTTTTAATAGAAAAGTCAATATGTTGGGTAAATTTGTGAGTTTTTGAAATTTAGAAGGGTAAATGTGATATTATCAAATTTAGAGGGGGAAATATGTAATATCGAGGTTTTTGAGGGGTATACATGAAATTCCCCCTTCGAAATAAGATAATTAAAACAAATTGAAAGAATATATAAATTATTTTAGAAAATTACTTTAAAATACAAAAGAAAAATTAACGGGCAGTAATACATTATTTCTTAGACCTGCTTTTTCCAAACAAAATCGGACGATGTGTTTGATAAAAAAAAAAAAAAAAAAAAACAGAAGGATATACAAGTAAACTTTTATTTTACCAGAATGAGATTGAGTAATTTTAATTTTAATTCTTATTCTCTCATCATACATAACCTAAGATGGTGGTAAAAGATATTTTGATCTATTCAGGTTTCTCCCAGTTTCAAATCATTTATAAAAATAATAAGAATTGTCTTTTTATCTCGGGGGAATTTCATGTGTACCATCAAAACTTGCAAGTTACGTATTCCCCACTCTAGATTTTCATAATATCATATTTTTCCTTTTTAAACTTAAAAAAATAACAAATTTACTCATTTTATTATATTTTCAATTAAAACTCATTTTAAATTTATGAAATACTCATTTTATGTTTCATTAAAAATAAAAACTATTAGTGTGTTTTAGAAAAACGGCAACCTTCTAATTGGCCAATTTCTAAGGGCAAATGGGTTGTTTTTCCACTTCTAACGCTTACACAAGCATATACCTAAATGTCACTGTGTGAGTGTCAGAAGTAGAGAAATGACCAATTTGCCATCGAAAACTGTCCAATCAGAAGACTTATATTTTTCTAAAACACAAAATATTTTTAATCTTTTTATTGAAATGGTAAAATAGATACTTCATAAATTTAAAATGAGCTTTAATAGAAAAGATATTAAAATGGATAACTTTAGTGAGTTTTTGAAGTTTAGAAGGGTAAATATAATATTATGAATTTTAGAGGGGCAAAATATGTAATGTCCAAGTTTTTGAGGGGTATGCATGGAATTCCCCCCTCTATCTCTTTAATTTTAACAAAAAAGTTAGTAATTTATCTCTTTAATTTATCTTACTGGACATAACCTTTACGGTGAATTGCTGTAATATTTATCGCATTATCTACAATGACAATTGACATTAGAACTTCTTAAATAATACGTGTATTTTTTTTAAATAATAATAATATTTTTATGCATGACTATACATTTTAGATCAACGCAATTCAATCTCTTTCATAATTTCAACCAAAAAATTAGTAATTTAAATATTCGGAATCATATTTGTCTAGATTACCTTTTCAATTATAATTTTTAGAGTTGAATGTACCAAAAAAGAGTTAAATATACACTAAAATTAGCGTCAACAATAAATTTAACTAAGACAATTTTGACAGACATTAACCATAATTTATTACTTATTATTATTATTAATGCGATATTCCATGCCCATGAAAAATAATAGTAATCAAAGTATTAGTATTCAAAATGTCAAATTGTAACAAATGGATCGATGAAATTTTAAATTAAATTATGACCTCCGAGTAAAGTTAATTTCAAGAGCACTGCTATATTACAACGAATTTTTTTTTTTTTTGCATATATAAATCTGCAGTTTGTGCTATATTATTGTTTTAAATAAAACCTACTGGCAATTTCGCCAAAAAAAAAGGAGCTAAAAGTGTTACCAAATTATGTAATGTAATACAGAAAATTAGTCTCTAGTCTAGTGAGTGATATTGTTTTCTAAAATTTCAGATTTTAAACAAGAATAATTTTTTTAATAAATATTAAACGGTTACATGACATAATTTTCAACCTTTATTAAAATAAAAATAAAAGGCGTAATTTTACGGGATATCCAAACTTTCACATTTTTAGATTTTAGCGCCGACAATGGCTAAAATAATGTAAAAATATACCAGCAATGACAAAAGCAGGTTAGCCTAGCTTCACTAACTAGGGGCAATTTTGTCAATAAAATAGAACATTATGCCACTGCGGACTTATCTGGAACTACAGTACAATTCCCAGGGTACGTACAGCCTATGGTAGGATCTAGATCTCTTCCGGTCACATAATAACCGTTGATTTATTTCTGATCACGAGAATCTTTCCCGTTAGATTTTACTAGACAGTGTTCGTGTGAAAGGGGATGCGAGAAGGGTTTGACCTCTGCGTTCTTCTCTATCGTGTTGCAATTGTCGGAAAAGACAGGAGGGGATCAGACTGCGTGCTCTGGTTATAATTGGTGAACGCGATAGACAGGAATGGGACCCGCATCAACTCTTTTTGTCTGTATACTCTCAAGTGAAATATGATTTCGGATCCTCTGCATTACCTTACCGTTTGTTTTTAAATCCGAGACGTCCGATTATAATATGGACAATCTGGATGGACAAGATTTAAAACCAAAGAATAAGGTACTTTAGGTGAAATGATTCCGCGAGGT
Source organism: Carex parvula (assembly GCA_025461045.1). NCBI lineage: Eukaryota > Viridiplantae > Streptophyta > Magnoliopsida > Poales > Cyperaceae > Carex > Carex parvula. Next base: position 782,576 of record JAJGRW010000505.1, on the reverse strand, counting down.
ATTGGCGGGTTTGAGGCTTGAAAGTTGAAATTAATGTCCAAACAATAATGATGATGTGGATTAATAAAGTAGCTTTAATGGGATATGTCTATTTTATCTGTCAGGATTGGAGTTGCTATAATTGTGCAACGATCGCTTCGGAGTTCAGAGGTCCTGCCAAAGAATTCAGATCCAGTGCATTAACCCAATTTTTGAGTTTTGATCCAAACCGTCCAAGGTGCTCTAACACGAATCTTAAAGATCCTGGACCCCACAAATAATACTGGCCCCCTGCGCTACCACCGAATAGGCACCGTACACGTCTAAACTCAAAAATTGGGTTAGTTTAGGGGATCCGGACTCCCTACCAAAGAGGGTTGAAAATCGGTTATCTTTCATTTAATGGATATTTAATATATGATTTATTTATATTTTTCATTTTAAAGTTAGAACACATTGATATTTTTAAATATACCAAATCATATTTCGTGCATAAATGTATTTATCAGCGAAAAATTAAATTTTAAAATGAGATCATTTTTATAAAAAATATTTTTTTAAGACGCTAAAATTACATGAGAATAACACACCATAATATTTCATTATTAATATAACAAATTATATAGTTTTGAAAATTTCATAATTTTTGGGCACATCCAACACATTTTTTTTATTGAGGGAAGAAAAGCAATAATACAAAACCCCTCCAAATTCCATTAATAATGACACAAGATGTGTCGTGTTTTTTACAATAATGAAGTAAAAAGTAAATTTATCCCATCAAGAACAATATAATGTCATCTGCAAAATCCTATCGTGCTTCAACTTTTCTCTTAGTCAATAAAATGTATATTGTTTATTTCTTTTTCTAAACTCTGAAGAATTGGGGTTTTTATTTATTTACAATATCACCAATAATACATCTTTGCAGTTCTGAATTTTGGAAGCCCTTGTTGTTGACTCGTTTAATCATAAGTAACATATTATTACAATTCTTTTAAGAGAGTTGATACACTGATATGATTTATTTTTTTCATAATTGTTGATATTATAATTGGACCTTCAAAAAGATATGAACCAAAATTTGAAACTAAACCAGAAAATTTGTCTGCATTTGACAACAAATTTAATATATTTATTATGATTCACCTTTAGTTGCTTTACAATTTACTTTAAACATGTTAGAATTCACTATGAACATGTCATAATTCGCCTTTTGCTATTTTAAATTGTAAATTCACTTTTGGATATTTTAAGATTTAACTTTTGACGGTTTAAAAATCACTAACATTCGAGGCAAGTAATTTCGAAAAAAAAAAATACAACTAGCATCTTATAAATTACCTACACAACAAGATAAGAAGTGCATCGAGATGCACAAGGAACCTTCAAACCGTATTAAATTTTACACATGTCAAGACCAATAATAAAGGACATCAAAGCATAAGATTTTAAGAATTAAGCACCTCCATTAATGCATTGATGTGATTAGAGATATTTGAACGTTTGGATGAAACCAGGAATATAGTAAGAAACTAAGAATAGAGCTAATTTTAAGATTGAGAATAGTCAACAAAATGATGAGTTAGTATAATAGTGAGAAAATTCACAAACAATAATCCATATTTACTAATTTAAACACACTCAAACGGAGAATAATAATTCGAAATAGTGCTAACCCGAATTAGTGACTATTTTTCATCCATCCAAATGCACCAATTAAGATAACTAACAATCAACTTTAATATCCATTCTATCAAAATAATTAAGATTGAATATATTACGCTATATGACAAGAGTTGATTAATCAATAAGCTATTTTGTAATACAATTAAACATATTTGTCTAAAATGTTAGCAAGTGATAGCTAGTATCAAAGAATCCAAAACCTAAGTCCAAAATGATATATCAATTAAGAGAATCAGTATTTGATCTAGTGACAGAATTCTTTATGAATATTAAACTAGTTGGATGACTTGACCAATGTCCACCAACTTTACTCAAAAAATGATATATCAATTAGTGAGTAGGGTGTTCCTAAGAACAATTATTCCTATTTAAAATAACTAAAATCTGTCAAAGGTCTGACAAAACTCTAATAATTATTTTTTCTCTTAATCATATTTTAACAAAAATGTTCTTAAGGATCAACAAATAATTTTGAGTTAACAGATTTGTATGGATTAACTTACATTACATATTCTAACTTCATTGTTATTAAGGGCGGATTCAGACTTTCAGACTATAGAAGTCATGCGTAAATGATGATTAATTATATAAATTTTTCATACTGCAAACGGGGTCAATTTTATAGTACATGTAGCATTTAACTTTAAATCATGTAGAAAATCGTGTATAAGCATAAATTTTTCCTCTTACTAGCTCCGGCTCTGATCGTTATATCTGTTGCTACACTCTTGCTTGCTTGGTCTGCATATTTCTACTCAATTTATTTTTTTATAGGAGTAAATTTAGATTAAAATACATTATGTAGATTTAATTTTTCTCTTAATTGTAGTTAAAGTAGATTTGATTAAAATTGAACTAAAAAATGCTAACACCTCGAAAATCACAAACAAGTGATAAGTTAGCTATGTAACTCTCTTTTAAGTTGCTTTTTGGATCCAACATTTGCGCGTCTTAAATTCAATTCACCGAAGCGCAATCAAAAAGTTAGCAGGTGGTTGCGATTTAAATTTATCTTTAGACATTTTAGGGTTTGCTTTTGCACTGATTTTAAAATTCACTTAGGACCTGCACACTATAATTTGACAAAACATGTCTCAAACATTAAAACATTATATATTACTTTGCTAAAATTGTCTAAATTCATTTAAGCATTATATTAATACAATCACACAAATATTTTTTTTTTTCGGCCTAGAACATTCGAAATAACTCATAAATTCAGAACACTCATAAAGCGCATGTCCAAGCATATCGAACCACTGTTAAATTTTACGTCATATTCTCAATTAAAATTGCAGCATTAAACATTGAACCTAAAATATTACTAAACAAATCTAAGCATCGTGTAAACTAAATTTACATATGCAAACAAATTTATAATATTGCCAAACCAACTTTTTGTGATTGATCTAATTACTGAGCTTATTCATCACAAAATTCAATCTAGATGAGCAATATTGAGCTTATTCATCACAAAATTGAATCCCCATTGAGCATATTTTTGAAGTACAGGGACTGACTCTCACAACTTGCAACTCAAAATAAATGGGACTGATTTTATCTATGTATCTTTAAGTTCTCTATTTACAAGATAATATTTAGGACCTAAAAAAAAATTCTTCCTTTGATTTTGGGGTGCCGTGCATATCAAATAATGAAAATGAACTGAACTCAATAAAATTGCTACAAAAAATGCACACTTTTGCATTTCTTAATCGGGCCAATTGTGAAATAATTACAAGGCTTTTCTTTGGGCTCGTATTTTATCATACCAACGCAGCCGAAGAGTTACCCATTTACTTACCAAGGCCAGTTTGATTAATTGGGCTAATTCGTTTCCCGTTACACACTCGAACAGTCGAAGACTCAAAAAGAGTTGCAAGCTAACTTCACAGCAGCAAAGCGGAGCAAAACCAAAACCGCTGGGCGGCACATCGACCGTGGTCATGGAGGTGGAAGCACCGCCACCGGAAACCAAATCCGAACCCGAAAAGAGGATTCCTGTTCAGCCCCCACTGACAGAAAATCTGAAACCCGGTAACCCGTACTCTCTGCTGGAAGAGACTCGAACAGCTATGGAAGAGATCGCCGCGCGCTTGCTCTCCGCAAAGAAAGAAGGTCGCCCGAAATCGGAGCTCCGCGAACTCAGTACCCAAATGTCTCTCCTCTTCATCTCTCTCCGCCAGGTCAGCTCCAATCCTAAACCCTTTATTTCTTCTCTCTTCATAGGGGTAAAGATTTTAACAGAGCAGTTTTGACTTCATGCAGAGCACGAACCATATGCAGCACTGTTTGGACTGTAGAGTCCGTGCGCTGCATGAAGCCAAAACTGCTCAGTTATAGTCTCTGCCCCATTTTCATATGCCTACCTTGTTTTTTTTTTTAATATATCTCACAATGTGCATTTGAAGGTGAACCGGGCTATATTGATGGAAGAGGATCAAGTGAAGGCTGAAACAGAGCGCGCCAAGGCGCCAGTGGATTTTACCACACTACAATTGCACAATCTATTGTACGAGAAAAACCATTACTCCAATGCCATCAAGGCTTGTCGCGATTTTACTTCCAAGTACCCGGATATTGAGCTTGTGCCCGAGGAGGAATTTTTTGCGAAGGCGCCGGAAAGTATCAAAGGAAAGGCTCTAGCAATGGACCCTGCACATGATGTCATGCTCAAGCGGCTCAATTTCGAGCTCTACCAGGTTTGTCTTAATTATTATTAGTCAGTGTTAGGGTTTCTTTTGTAAATGACACTAAATATGTTCTACTGTAATTGTAAATAAAAAATGACATCCCTCATACTGGCAAATAACAGCAAACATTTTTGAGATGTTTGAAAATAAGGCGCTACTGTTATGTTTCTGTGGCTGGAGAGATCTAGTGTTAAAGAAAATTTTACCCATGACTAGAGTGAGTTAACTATAAAACAGTTTGTTTGAGTTAAAAGCAAAAGAAAAAGCAAAATACAGTGGCATCAAGTCAACTTTTACTAAATTTAGGTTAGTTTAGTTCAGGTGTTAATTGCAACTGCTTCCCAGATATAATGTGCATAGACCATAGATGGAAATACGAGAAGGGGGGGGGGGTTATTTGCAATAAAATCATGCTGCCTAATTTGCACAAACGAACAAAGAAACTAGTTCAATCTGATGTAAATTTATTTGGTTTTTAGAGGAAGGAGCTGTGCAAAATGCATGAGAGGCTGGAGCATCAAAAGAAAGTTCTATCAGAGAAGATATCAGAAAGGAAGAGGTTTCTTTCGAGTCTCCCTTCACAACTTAAATCTCTCAAGAAAGCATCGTTACCTGTTCAACAACAGTTCGGTATTTTACACTCCAAGAGAGTGAAGCAAAACCAAATGGCCGAGCTTTTACCGTCACCTCTTTACATAGCATACTCTCAATTGATGGCTCAGAAAGAAGCATTTGATGAGAGGATCGAAGTGGAGATTGTAGGAAGCGTGAAAGATGCACAGGCGTTCATGCACGAGCAAGCTAATAGAGAAAATGGTATCATTGCTTCTCTCTTTTTTACTAGCTTTATATGTTTTTTTTTGTTTGGGGGGATTTCGTGTGTATCCCTCAAAAACTTCAAAATACGTATTTTCCCCTCTAAAATTCATAATATCACATTTACCTTTCTAAATTTTGAAAACTCACAAATTTACCCATTTTATTGTCTTTTCTATTGAAACTCATTTTAAATATAAAATACTCATTTTTAAGAAAATGCCTCTCTTCTAATTGGTTAATTTTCAAGGGCAAGTGGGTAATTTCTCTACTTCTGACGCATACACAGTGACATTTAGGTATATGCCTGTGTAAGCGTCAGCATTAGGGAAATGACACATTTGCCTTGAAAACGGACCAATTAGAAGATGACATTTTTCTGAAATATGCTACATATTTTTTAAGGGGTATACATGAAATTACCCTTTTTTTGTTTCTTCTGGGTTATGATAAAGAATCGGTAATTTTAGGTCAAATAGCAAATGTGGAGGATAACAAATTGGAGGAAGATGTGATGGAGGAGGATGAAGATATGCAGAGAAGACGAGCAAGGCCAAAAAAGGAATTTTCGAAGGAGGCAACTTCTGACAAAGAAGGGATTTATCGTTTGCATCCATTAAAAATCATGCTCAGTGTGCTTGATGAAAATGAAGAGGAAAAACCTGTTAAATTACTCGTGCTTCGGTTCGAATACTTGGTCAAACTAAATGTAGTTTGTGTTGGAGTCGAAGGTGGCGACTCTTCAGATAAAGATATTCTGTGTAATCTGTTTCCAGATGATACTGGCGCAGATCTTCCTCATCAGGTTTTTAACTCTTTAATATATTATTTAATTTTCTTTATATGTGATTGCATTGATTAACATACCGGCAATTAGTTTCTGTACCTCTGGTTTAGGCTGACCTTGAGATCAACATAAATCAGACAAATGAAGTATAGTTACATTCGGTATACATGTGTTTAATTTTAGTACTAGTAAATGTTCATTTCAGGATGGCAGTGTACCATTTATTTTGCCAAAATGCAATCCTACCATCATAAATTCATATTGAAAAAATGACCGATTATCTATTAAAAAATTGTGATGAGTATCATTTCATTCTTGACTCAGACAGCTAAGCTTTGTGCTAGCGACTCTTTGACATTTGGAGACATGGGTTCACGTCCTTACAAATGGGCCCAGCATCTGGCTGGGATTGATTTCCTGCCAGAGCTACCTCCGTCTAGGGAGGTCACTTCTCATGAATCGATGAAGAGTGGTGATTTGTCAACAGGTGTCACTATGTACCGGTGCCAGAACCGGGTCCAGACCATTTTGCTAAAGATCCGCTCCAGAAAAAAAGCTCAATTGGCTCTTTTGTGAGTCACCTGTTGTAAAACCTTGTATTTTGAAATGTTCGCCCTGCTGTGTTAGTTAATGAAATGTTTCTTTATCAAATTTTGCTTTGTTAAGTACAATTGCATATGTTGTCATGTTTAGTATTAGTGTATGATGGGATTTAAATATATGGTCAGTTTTGAAATATTTTGAAATATATGGATTCCTCTATGGATGATGGAAAGTCTAATCTATAATGGGTATGCACTGCATGGAAAGATTAGTATATTTCCATATGTGGATATCAGTTTCGCTGTATATTAAAAGCTGATTTCAGGGGCTGCACTGTGATTTTGTATGACATATGAATTTGTTTATTATATGAAGAACTGCAGGGTGTTTCTTGTAAAAATATCAAGTCTTTTAATGAATTTTACAGGAAGCAGCTGAATTCTTTATCAAAACTCGAGTGGCCTCCCTTAAACTATGACAAGGCTCCCTGGGCTGGGTACACTCCATCATGCAAAATCGACTGCTGGACACTAATGGGGCCCACCACTGAGTCATATTTTTTGGTTGCACCTACTACGAGAGAAATTTCAGGTGAACTTGACCGAAGATCAGTCACACAATGGGATGAGGTAGAGAGCAACAGAGAGGATGGCGAACTCCCTGTAGTAGTGCACGTGGCGGGTGCCGCAAACCAATACAACAAAGAAAAGACCCCGACCCCACCACCTGACGGGCCAGAAACCGACCGAATTGATTTCGCAAGAAGCTTGTCTCTTCTCTCCAAGAGTGCTCCGCGTTCTAAGAAGGATAGTTTGGTAAATCTGGCAAGAAATGTTGATGATGAGATGATGATTGATAGTGAGAGTGAAGCAGAGGAGTTGGCTGGTGTTGAGATAGAATCCGAAGATGTCAATATAAATTTAGAGAAACCATGGCAAAATCATGCTTTGAGAGAGTTTAAGTTGGTTTTGCGTAAAAGGTGCGGCAAGGATGAAATTGTGAAGTTGGAAGCTAAGGTATTATCTCATATATATAGTTTTCTGTTTGATTTAATCACACAAAGTTCATTATTTATTTAGAATGGAATATGCTTTGACAATCTTGATATTCATGATAATGACATTTAAATTTGAAACCAACATTTTTAATTGGGCTATATTATCTGGATATTAATTATGCATACGAAAAATAATGACAGTTGGTGCCTGTTGTGCCATTCATTGAAAAAATATTCTCTAACAACCTGGATTAGGTTTATCATTAGCTGATCTATATGTCTAATGATATATCTCTGAACTTTACATGGAAGTTTTTTGACTGAAATTTGAGTGTTATCTGCGATTGTTAAATTGTTCGGTTGTCAAGGTATCCTATCTTTACTTAAATTTTTGTTAATATTTCACCCAGTTCTAACTTTCATTGTGAAAGTTTTGGACTAACCATTTTTGCACCTAAATGGCACCCATTTACAGTTACAGGGACCATAATGTGAACTCTTAAAGTATGGATTATCTGGAGACTTTACTATTTGTTGTATTTTCTGTGTTCCTTGAGAATTTTGGATGCTAAACGGGACCATAACGTGAACTCTTAAAGTATGGATTATCAGGAGACTACTATTTGTTGTATTTTCTGTATTCCTCGCGAAATTTGGATGCTAAACATTCGGTCTTATTTTTGGCAGGTCAAGATATGCATGGAGTATCCCCTTAGGCCACCACTTTTCAACCTAAGTATTTTTCCAGAAACTTTTCATGATTCGAGATGGCAAAACGAACTTCGTGCTATGGAAGCTGAGGTTTGCTTATTCATTTTTACGACGTACTTTTCTATATTGTAATAATTTCACACAATATTCAGTAATGTCCATTTTGATTCCAATTCAGGTCAATCTGCACATACTAGGGATTATACCAGGGTCATGTGAGAATTATGTATTGGCGAATCAAATAAGGTTTCTGGCTATGCTATTTGATTTGAATTTTGGTGCATCAGATGAGAGGAGAAAAATAGCTTCAATAGTTGACATGCAAATCGGTGACCCCACTAGATCTGTTAGAGGAAGGGACCGGAGGATGGCTATCTATTGGAAAAACACTTGATATGCAATGGTCATTCGGGATATTTTCTTTGTATTAATTTGTATGCTCTTGTGATTTTGATATTGAGGTGGCTGTGTATGGGTTAAGGGGATTACTTTGTTAGCGATTTTGTTTGTTATCTGGCAGCGGGATTAATGTCTAAATCATATTCTTAATTCGGATCGCAACACTAGCAAAGATGGAGACAACCTTCGTCTTTTGGTCTCTCTGCATAGAGAGGTATGTTCATTTTGTTTCTTGTAAGAAGTTACTAAAAGAAAATAAATCATGTGACTTACGGGATCCTTTATTTAAAAAAGTAATAATAATAAAATCCAAGCTCAATTGTTCTAAAATTACTGACACCAAAATGAATGGCAGAACTGACAACAATGGTGCAATATGAAAATTTACAGTTGTACCCCTAAAGCTCGTATCTAATTTTTTTATCAGCTGGTTCGATGAAATTTCCAAGTCTGGTGGCATTGTTGTAATCCTGAGGACTGTGAGGCGTCAAGCCTGGGAGAACCAGTGCAAATATCCTTGCAAATCTTAGCAACCATCCCTCTCGGTAATCAGGACCATCAATGTATCCGATAACAAAGCTACGAATGAACTCCAACAGTGCTGTGAAGTACTTTGGTACCAGAGTCCAGAGAGAAAAGTAGTTTTTATTTGGTTCCTCGCTAAGTACCTGTTCATAAAGTACAAATTAATGGAGTGTCAATCTTAAAATTAAACTCTGAAAATTTTGATAGTATGAGAAAGAGAGGGAGATGCTAACTTTTCCTTTGTAGAACACATTATAGTAAAGGCAATCACCAAAGTGCTTGAACAGGAGAGCATTGTTATCATAAGGCACTCTTGGAACTATATCATTGCTATAAACATACCGTAAGTATGTCTTTTCAGTGTCCAAATGACTCTTCACAAATGCCCCAAATTTGTCATTCCCGACACGCGGCTGCCCGAAAGTATACACACCTTCTAGTCTTTTCAACAAATCCATCTCTTCATTCACTGCCAAAATACTTGGAAATAGAATTGCCAATGCACCCCCTAAACTATGGCCAGTCACCAAAAACTTGGCATTTTTGTTTTTCTCTAACACTTGCCTCAGCTTATCTCTTATTACATAGTAAGCAATGGGTTTTCCTTCTTCTTGTTGAATATTTGTGGGCCACCCCATGTTCATTTGTAGCCCTAGGGCTTTCAGGAAGCCGCCGTGGATTTTGCCTATGCCTGGTATCTCGTACCATGAGAAGTCAAAGTCGGTACACCATTGGAGTGCATTGAAAGGCTTTGTCCCACAGAAAGCAACCACCACGAGCTCAGCGTCTACCAGTTTATCGCAGAATATGAACGCTTGAGTAGTATAGTCCCCTTCAAATTCTAAATCCAAAGTAAATAACTAAATATTATCACGGCTATAGCAAAATCACATTTTATATATTATACCTTCCCCCCCTTTTTTTTTTTTTGAAAATGTTGGTAGAAGCTACCAAAAAAGAAAAAGAAAAAAAAGAAACAAAGACTTTTCCAAATCTACTTTTCTAGACTAGTTACACCTTCCCTGCCATGTAATTTTGTTACCTAATTTACTTTTCTAGACTAGTTACATGTTTGATTCACCATACTGGTATACCATTTCAGGAAAGTTTTTTATTCTATTGCGTTCTTTGTCAAAACTTATAAAAGCATATTTTGGACGCTTAATTTATCTATATTATTCTTGTATAAAATCATAACTAGTATTTTTGAGAAAAGAGTACCATTCCAACAATTGTAGTACTCCAGGAATTCCATCTAGAATAAAAGAAAAAGAGAGAAAAAAGTGAGTTTCTCAGAATGTACTGTTTTAAAAAAACTGGGTTAGATATCTTTGCAATATTTCTTCGATTAATAACAAACCTTCCAATGATTTCTGACTGTGTACTTGATAGATTCCTCATTTTCATACGCATATTTTGCAGCCATTATAGAGAGTGCAGCATGGTATTTGCGGTCACCAGGTCTTATGTTTTTGTCCAAATCAATTCGTGTATCTAGGAGCCCGATCATGGATTTGTAATTGGCTGAATTCTCATCTGGTACATTAATTAACTTTCCTGAAACAATTCAAATTTATTTTATTAAACACTGCATTATTATTTGCTGCTATGTTATAAAAAAACTCAAAAAGTAATAATTATTAACTGTAAAGGTTAACAGCGAAATATTTTTTGATGGTAAGGTGGCAAGTTGCCATCTTACAATTTTGCATTGATAAAAGAAGTATTTACATAACAGCGAAATATTGATACAATGTCACATGCAACTTGAATAATTAACTTTTGTTGATTGATATATCATATATGAGTGCATATTCATTGCCTCCTGCATATAAGATAACATTAATTATCATCATAGTAAGTATTATGAAATTTGCAATGCAAAGCAAATGTCAAATTAACTATTCTAAATCTCTAATAGAAATTTACTCGCACTTAAAAAAAATTAAAGAAAAATTGATAAATTATGTCGAGAAAATTAAGGGAGTAGTACACATAATGTAGATGAAAAGCCGGTGATGAAAGTATACAAGTATCCATTTAAAATGGCACGTTTACTAAAATAATTGCACTCAACAATAATTACATATTTGTTGAATAATTCGAAATTAATTAATACTTATTAATTGGGTAGCCTGTTAGTTGTAATGACTTGTCAAATCATGCAAAAACGTGATTGCTTCTCAAGAAATTACTAAGCAATTTCTATATGAGATATTTATGTAATATTTTCCTAGAGCCAATATCAAACACGATTATAAATAAGATCAACAGTTGATTGACTAAATAAAACAAAATTTTATACAAAAAATTAACTAGGAATATGTCAAAGCTTGTACGCTTAGGATGTAAAAACTTACATATCATATTTATTAGAAAACAAAGAAAAAGAAGCTTAGAAGCATCATTTTGAAGAACTGTCAACACAAAAAATAAAGAAAGCATAAAACACCTTAAACCTAGAAGCATCATTGCCAACAATTTAAAATAAGTAAAATTATCAAAATATGTCTCTGTGTAGCACGATCATGATACAAAAATTTCAGATCTTACCTTTCCATTTCTAGTGAGCGATGTGTGGTTTCTAGTAAAAACTTACATGTCCGGTAGAGTAAAAACTTACAATGTTTTCTAATCTCATCTACCGAATGAGGAGAATAACATGATATATAGTGGAATCATACATAGAAACTAATTAATACTCAATCCATATGTATTCTAAAGCTAGGCATATATAACAAGTTAAGAAATGATGTCTAAATTAAGTTCATTAATTGCTATGATTTTAGACTAATATGATGAGATAACAAATACTTCAGATTACAAATTTGTTCCTTTTGCAAGATTTTGATGGTAGGTCACAATAGACTTTCTAGTACTCATTACAACTTCATTATATATTATGCTTATTTGGAAATATATTTGAACATTTGGTACTATAATATTAGTATTAGTCATGCTCTATGCAATTTTTTTTGTAGTTATATTCTATCATTGTTAAATATCTGCAATTCTTTATCATATTTATCCAAAAAAAAAGTCAGATATAAACAAGAAGATAATTATCTTACCACTGAGAAAATTCCTAATGAGCACAAAAATACTATCTCCATTTGCATAATAGAGGTTCATCCATTTCTCAACCGCCCATCCAAACGTAGCCATCGGCTTCTTCAATTTGAGAAGAATCATTTGCAGAAAAAGGGAAACAAAAATAATCCATCGACGCCTCAGCTCGTTTATATTAGGAGTTTTCTCAGGACAGTGCACCGCTCTATTTTTGTCGATATCACCAGTGTATAAGAGATCTATGAGACCAAGCAGAGTAACTTTATCTGGTTTTAAGATCAAGTAATCTGTGAAGTAGCCATTATGAAAACTGTCCATGGTTTTGGTTTTAGATGAGAATTGCGATTTAATTTTGTTGTTGTTCCATTGGGATTAAGGAAGAGCCTATATATATCAGGATTAGACAACTCATTACTTAAGAACATATAATTCTATATTATCAAGAATAATATGATCCGCTCTTGATTGAATATTTATTTGAGGGGATGATTGTTGACCTTCAATACTTAATTTTATAAGGTTATGAAATTTTAGGGCATGATTGTTGATCTTCAATACTTTATTTTATAAGGTTATGAAATTTGAACAAATTGGTAATTGGAGCCTTGGAGGAAAATTATTCCAACCATTAAATAATGATGTTGTCATCTTGATATCTTGTGGCCTTCACCCATTTATATATGAAGAGACCAGTTTTGAGAGACATAAATATTAGTGCTGAGTTTATGTGTGGATTTGACAATTTTAGGTGATATTTGCTTTTGGATGGCTGGACGTCGGAATTTATATATGGAAGGAAAAATAATAATATACTTTTCTCTTAAATTAATGGAGAAGAAAATTGTATATAAAATATTTATTTTGCTAGTTCTCTTTTATATCAATAAGATCGAGTAATGTCGATCATATTTATTTTGGGTTAGTTCTCTTCTTTTACTTCTTGCTTTTGTAATAGTTTGTTAACCTTTTACTCATCTAATGAACTTGTCAGGCATTGATTATCGTCAACTAACCTTTAAAAGAACTTTCAGCCTAATTTCGTAAGTTAATAATGGTTTAGTTACGTAATATATTTTGAGTTGTTGATTTTGGTGTTCCACATATTGCTTCATCAAAAGATATGTTTGTCCTAATTAAAGGCTAATTATACTAAAATAACTAGATAAAACTTCTCTATTAGAGTCTAACTTGGCAATGAACGAGAATTAGTCAAGCAGTTCGGGTATATTATTTTTTTATTATGAGCGCATGTATATTTGTGTTCATTGACTAAATAATTTAATAATATCGATAATTAATGGTGTAAGACAATGTAATTGTTTGTTATTATATTGCACCCAAAACTAAGTAAATAAGAAAAGAAGTTAATATCATTTTTTTGAGAGAATATTGTTTAATGTCATAATTCTTAGGTAGTATCGAATAAGAGGTTAATTTATGAGAAAAGAAATGCTCAAGAATTTCTTTTATATCCTTCTTTTCTAAATAAAAATATAAATATTAATAATATCCCAGATTTAGCATGTATATGATAAATAGATGTGTCCATATTATCATATTATGAATCTTAATTAAACAAGAAAAATATATAACAGAATGCCTGCTTGTAATGCATGCCTTATTTCCAGATACATCTTATTATTTTTCTTAGAAATAAAGATACTGCTATTTTTTTATTTTATAAAAAGCAGCATAGAGCCATAGACAGAAAAAGAATATTTAAACTGCGGGCTGAATAAATTGAAAAGAAGTGTCATTATTTAATCTCTTTTATCAGCAGGGGCTACTGGATTTCCCAGTCTAGTGCAGTTGACATAGTCCTGCGGGCAGTGAGGCGTCAAGCCCGGAACGAGCAATGCGAACAACCTTGCAAACCTCATCAGCCACCCCTCATTGTAATCAGCACCTTTCACGTAACCGATAACGAAACTACGAATGAACTCAAATGTAGCTGTCAAGTGCTTTGGTATCAGAGCCAATGGCGAGAAGTAGTTCTTGTTTGGTTGCTCCTTCAGTACCTGCATGGAAGATCTTATTAATTATTATAGTCAATTTTTTGGGTATATATATGCAACTGATAGAGAGATAGAGAGAGAGAGAGATGTGAATTACCATTCCTCTATATAAGCTGTTATAGTAGAAGCAGTCATCGATGTGCTTGAACAAGAGAATTTCATCATCAAAAGGAATTCTTGGTACCATATCATTGCCATACACAAACCTAAAATATCTCTTCTTTGGCTCCAAAAACCCCCGCACGAACTTCCCGAATTCAGCGTCACCGACACGTGGCTGTCCGAATGTATACACCCCTTCTAGCCTCTTCAACAAATCCTCCTCTCCATGCAATGCCAGTATACTTGGAAATAGAATAGCCAATGCACCCCCTAGGCTATGGCCCGTTATAAAAAACTTAGCATTTTCATTTCGTTTCAACACTTCTCTTAGCTGCTTTCGTATGGCATAGTAAGCAAATAAATGTTCGTTGTCGCGCTTTATCTCTTTTGGCCACCCATTTTCCTTTTGTAACCCGAGGGCTTTCATGAAGCCGCCATGGATTTTTCCGACGCCGGAAATTTCGTACCATGAGAAGTCGATATCAGTGCACCACATGACTGCGTTGAATGGTTTGGTACCGCAGAAAGCTATCACTACCAAATTGGCATCTACGGGCTTGTCGCAGAACATGAAAGCCTGAGTGGAAGTTTCCTTTTCAAATTCTACAAAAAAAAAAATTAGAAAATTAATTGGCAACACCATTTACAATTAATTTTTAATGTATAATTAATAGTTAAAAGCTTATAAACCTAGCTTATCCCAAATTTTATTGTTCTTATTATATAATAATATTGACTAACATCAGGACTCAGGAGAAAAGCTCACCATTCCAACAATTAAAGTACTCCAAGAATTCCATCTGCAAAATGAAGAGAGAATATGCAGAAAGAAATTAGTGAATTCGTTTCTCAAAAAATATTTTAATTTTGTTATAGCAAAAGATGTTGGATAATCCAAATTAGTTATACAGTAAAAATGCTAACCTTCCACTCATTAGTAACTATGGTCGTGATAGCATTCTCATTTTCATATGCTACCTTTGCTGCCATTATGGAGAGGTGTGCATGGTATTTGCTATTATCAGGCTTTATGTCTGTATCCAAATGAATTCTTCTATCCAACAAACCAATAATAGATCTAAAATCTGATGAGACGTCCATGTCTGGGCATGATTTGTTTCCTGCAAAGTATCAATTAATTAATTACTTTGGTTGTATATATAGCATCATATTATATATCGATTATTTCCACCAGAACAGACACAAGTAGCATCCAATAAACATATAATTAATCAGAAGCTAATCAAGATACATGTCGATACATTGCTAATATATTGGATAATGCTTTCTATTTTTGCAGTACTGCACATGGCTAAGTTAAATTAATTACATGATAATGCATGCTTTGAGTGGTTGATTTGGTAAATTAAAACTAATAAATTATGTTTGACAGCTCGCTTAAGCATCGACTGACTTTGAACAATTCATAACTTGGTCAAGACAAAGAGAGGAGAATCAATATTATCATTAATTGGTATATTTTGTACATTGGGATACTCATATATATATCCCTCAACCGTACAATGAAACGGAATCAAATCCTCTGCCCCTCGGTGGGCAGGATTTTCCTGCCATCCTTGGAAATTAACCAATATACATAAGCCACGTATCTTAGACTCTCTAGCTATAATTAATTACCAAAACTGTTTATTAAATATTTGTAAATTAACTTAATAATTTTTCTATGCATAGAAAGATTGACTTGCATAATGAACAAAATAGAAGAAAAACAATACGGTTTGTCTTTTATGAAATAATTAATAATACAAGATATTCTTTTTATGAACAAGTAAAATTATTTACAGAAGAGCCACAATACCACAAATTTTATTATATATATGTGCAATTTGATTTATAATTTTTCAAATATAAATGCAAAAAGTTAAATATGGACATATTTTTGTAATTTTTCTTGAATCGTTTGAGAACCTTCATTGCTTTAGAACCTCAAAATTGACCATTTTATTGCACAAAATTTTGTAACATGAGAACCTTTCTCGAAAATACTTCTCTATATTTGAACATCAATCTTAAATCTTGATGTAAGAGAAATTAAAATACGTCCAAATTTTACTTTCTTTTGTTTATATTTGAACATCTATAACTCAAATTGTACATAAAATTTATGGTATGAAATTCTCCTGTAAATAACTTTACTTTTTCATAAAAGAATATCTTGTGGTATTTTTTTTTATAATTTTTCCTCTAGATAACTTGTGGTATTATTAATTATTTCATAAAAGACAAACTGAATTGTTTATCTATTTTTGTTTATTATGTGAGTTAATGTTTCTGTATTCAGAAAAGTTACTAAGTTAATCTACAAATATTAATGATGGACTCAGTAATTAATTATTGTGAAAACTTTTATTAAGAGTTCATAACAAGTGGCACATGGAGATTGGTTAATTTTCAATAAGGGTGGCAGGAAAATCCTGCCCACCGGTGGGCAGAGGATTTGATTCCCAATGAAACCTTATTCAAAATTCAACTACAGGATAAAACTTTTATTCCAAGTACCTAAATATTAATATTTCGAATTCCTCTTAAGAATTAGTGAGATAGACATGTTGAATGTCTTTTGTGAGGAACATATCAGATAATTAACACTTCAACTTTGATTTCTGCTTTTATTTTTAAGAAACCATCTAAAATTAAGAGAGCAACTTAAAATCTTAGAACCAACCTTTACACTGAGACAGGCAATTAATGCTCTCCGTATATATATATGAAAAGTCTTCAAAGTCCGGCAAAGGATCTCATGATATAGATATTTAAAGTTATGTTACTTGATTTTCATTTTAATCTCGAAAATATTGTAAGTATTACGTACGTATATGCGTGAAAGGAAAAATATATATATATAACTAGAACAAAATTTTAATTAACCTGAGGGATAGGTTACTAGAGATGAAAGATGTGTTTTAAATTTGTACAATTGCAAGTAGTTTAAACTTAAGTATATATACCTTTGAGAAAATTTGCGAAAGTTTTCGTGAAGCTACTTTCATTCATGTAAAAGCAATTCAGCCACTTCTCAATCGCTAACCCGAACACGGCCATTGGTGTCTCCAAGGCAAGAAGAACCATTTGCACTAAAAGCGACACGACGAGCGCCCATCTACGCCACTTGCTAGGGATCTTATCTGTTCCTTCAGGGCAATCTATTGCCTTATTGGCACAGACATCGCCTGTATACAAGAGATGGATGAGATCAAACAATGATACTTCCTTTGGTTTCAAGACCAGGAAATTGTTGAAGGTGCCTCCATGACAATGATCCATTTTTCAGAGAGACAAGTAGAGAGAAGGGAGGTAGTGTTAATTCCTTGTATTTCTTTGCTTGGGAGCAAGTAAACTTGGTTATAGCTTATATATAGTAGTGGAAGGCAAGCTATGGTAGACTGTACCACCAACCGATCATTTAAAATGATCAACATATAAAATTATCATTATTGCAATATGCTACCCACGTGCAATTTTGCCATCCTTGCCTATATATCTTGTATATGTTACTGTTGATTATTACTTAAGTTACTAATTAGTAATTTAAGAATTATCATTTTTTTTTTCATACTCAGGCTATTATTTTGTATGCTTATATATATTATGGCGGTCCTTTTTATTATGATAATTTATAATTAGTTCTCAAAAAGTTTAACACTGTAATTAAGGTAATAATATATTTACTTAATTATAAGTGTGACTATACATATAGATGGTCAATTGCTCGTGTTAGTAGACTCAACCATTATCATGGTCAGAGCAGTGTGCTTTTGGAAAGAGATGGTCAATTGCTTTTGGAAAGAGCAGCGTGCTTTTGTAAAGAGATGGTCAATTGCTAGTGTTAGTTGAGGATCGCGTGGACCGGATCTGGTAGTTGCGTCCGACAGGAGATTTCTCGGTAGACCGCGCCAACACTACAGAGGGCTGGGCGCTGGGTCGTGAGCCGCGAACCGCGACAACACCGTCGCTTTGGTTTTCCGAAACAATTTTTTTTTGGTAAGTTTGACTCCGCCGTATAATCTGGTATTCCAATTTTTGTTCTGAATTGGAATTTCCAAACTTCGTATTTTGTGGAGTTTTCGGTGGTCTAGGTGATTGGTATTTGGGAGAACGGAGTAGGTCCGATGCCTATCGGACTTACTTTTAGGTTCAACGACATGATGACCGTCCGATCTAGTTTAAAATATGTGCACACGGAAATTGAAACAGATGCGCACGAATTTTTTAAAGCAAATAGACGGTGATTAAACCCATCGAACCAGAGTAGAGGTCCGATGCCCGTCGGACCTACTCTCAAGTCATTATTTGGTGCTTGGAAAAATTGATAAATTGGAAGATTTGTTAATTGGAGTAATTTCATTAAATTTGATGTTTTAAAATTAAGGGTGTGACTATGAGTTTAAATTCAACTATGTCTATCAAACTTGATACAGAGAAATTTAATGGCATAAGTAGTTTTGCGCTTTGGCAAGTTCGAATGAAGGTGACATTATTCAATTTAGGTGTAAAAGCTACAATTTCAAGTAGGCCGAAAGAGTTGACATGGGAGGATAAAAATAAAGATTGGGAGATTATGGATGACAAAGCTCTCTCAACTATTCAGTTGTGTTTGAGTAATTCGACTGTTCAATAAGTTCTTTCAGAGACTAAAACAGCTGATGCTTGGAAGAAGTTAGATGCGATCTATATCAAAAATCAGTCACTAACCGGTTGCATTTGAAGCAGAGGTTTCATTCTTTCAAGATGGCAGAAGGTACATCTATTAAGGTCTATATTTTAGACTGTACCGTACTTCTCAACGACATGGAGATAATTGATATCAAGGTAGACGATGAGTATAAAACTATGGTTATGTTGTGTTTGCTGACTAAGTCTTATAAAAGGTTTAAGGAAACCATGCTTTATAGCAAAGAATTAATCACCTTTGAGAATGTGAAAAATAATTTGTTGGTCAAGTCCAACATCGATAGTGATTTGTTAAGGGTTGAATAACCATTAAGATGTTGGTTTGATTGTCGAGAAGAGAGAGAAAAAGAAAGAACTTGACTTCATCATCGACGTATTCGAGCTCTATGCATAATAACCTAATTTGTAATTATTGCAGGAAGAAATGACACATCAAGGCCGACTGTTTCAAGCTCAAGAATAAATAGAAGGCCGACCATAATGATATTTCTTCAGGATGTGCTAATTTAGTTGAAATTCAAGTTGATGATGAGGTTTAGGGGTTTATTTTAGAGTTTTGTTTCAGGATGAGATTTCAAGTTTTTTTTTAGGATAAGGTGGCAAGTTGTCATCTTATGGATTTTCATTGATAAAAAAATATTTACAATGGTCGTCAAAGACCGGGAAGGAAATAAAATCTATTTACATAGCGCTCTCGTCTTAATTAAACAATAGAAAATTAGATAACTCTCCCTCGTATTGATGTTAGCAGCAGCTCAGCCATTGTTGTATATCTTGTATAATCTCACCCGAGAGTATGCTAATTGGCTTTGTCTTATGGGAGAAAATTATGTTGTTCCTCTCTCGCCAAATCGACCACAGAGTCGCTGCCCAACATACGTCACACACTCTTTGTTGCGCCTTATCCAAGGGTCGAGATTGTGCTATCTAAAAAGGCACATGAGAATCATGCTCGTGATGGTTAGAGGCACCCGAGATGTACGCATCGTGGTCAGCCACAAGGCCGATGAGTATGGGCAATTCCAGAAAAGGTGAATGTTTGTCTCCATGCAGTCTTCTCCACACAACACGCAACCTTGAATTGCTTGACACCCTCTTTTCCGGAGAACGTCTCGTGTCAAAATTTTGTTTTGTAACAAGACCTAGATAAAAACCTTTACCTTGGGAGGTTTTTTGAACTTCTAGAGTCTTGTATAATAAGGACACATGACTCCTTTGTGATGCATGACTCTATATGCCAAGGATGTAGAAAAAAACAAAATTCGCTTCCCATCTCCACTGTGTCTGACCCGTATCCACTTGGACTATTGTGGCCACCAGAAAAAAGGATGTCAGAGAAGCCAGTTCTTTAATGAAAAAAGAGTGATCAGCACTTCGGTCAAAATGCGACACCTCCTCTATCTCATATAAGAGACTGAGTGTACGTGCGCCCAGTTACTTGTACGATTTGTTTGTAATATCCAGATGCACTTGGTTAGTAGAGGAGATTTCAAGTTAAGAGAATGATTGTTGTGTATGTCTTTCATCTCATCATCTATTTACATCAGACTTGATTTAGCAGGATGTCAGAAATAACAGGTTTATGTTGAACAAGCTATATTAAGGACGAAAATTTTAATATTTTGTATGTAAGGTATTTTAGAAAGAGTTATTTATGGATTTCTCGTTTTAGAAATTTTATGTTGTTATAAATAAATCATTTATACTCTACGTAATACAGAGTCAAAAAATATAATGAAGCTTCCTCAGATAAAATTATAAAATTTTATCTATGGTTTCTCTTTTGTTTCAAATCATTAATTTGTCCGTGTTTTGGAATTTTTTAGCTCTTTTTTTACTCTACCTACCGAACAAAAATGGATGCTTAATTGATTTTACGTGTTTGGCGATAAACTTTGGATCAATTGAACACACGCGAAAAATATGATACATTAATTGAGGCATGCTAAGTGACACCAAAATAATTGAGGCATGCTAAGCGACAGAGTCAGCTCATCTGGCAATTCGGATGCTTTATGTATGTAATGTTCGCACCTTTTCCATAGACTGCAAGTGATTGGACTCACATGGGCCCCACGTCAGGTTCAGCTTACACAGAAAATATTTTGATCTTTTCCGTGCATAAACAAATAGTCACAACTGTCATAATTAATTTTTCCAATAACATAAATTTTTTTTTGTGGGTGATTAAGAAACCACAGATATAATGTCAAATACTCACGACATTAGATAATGCAAATTCTGAGGATTTATTAAAATGTCAGATGCAATTTTAAGACTAACAGTTTGGATCATTCTAGCCGGACAACTCGGACCAAATTAATTATTTTCATGGAAAATACAAAATATCATCGCGGGAGCAATTGCTTAACGCTCGCTCAGACGCCTACACGAATACTATTTTGCATGTACTGTCGATATTTTTTTGAAATTTTTTGGCAGAAGCTACCAATAAAAAAAAGTAAAATAAGTGCCCTAAGCCATGTCCCTTAGCTACTCTGTTTTACACCGTGATTATTTTTCTGTACATTATCTATCCTACAACTCAACCTCTTTGATGATCCGCTCTGCTAGTATCATAGCCGGTAGCATCCTTAATTCCCCTGAACACCACTTCATTTTGTTGCTTCAAGATGAAGCATATGGTAGCACAGTACCGAGTTTCCCATCCACAATGGTTAATTATTACTCGCCCTTGATATGGAAGCTCGACATGATTGATCCCATGTGTCCTGCACCTACTCACTCATTTGCATCACTCGTTTCCTACCTTGAAAGACACGAGTTCCACACCGAGATTGAGCATACACAGTTACACACACTAAAGAAACTAGTGAGAAACAGTTTCTACACAAGTGCTGCACATGACACACACCTCATATCACAATTAATTAATGGCTCTATTTGCCAACTAATCGTGTGTGAGAATATATACGGTCCCGCAGTGGAAGACGAGAACTATTTGTTTATCAGATTTTCGTCCTAATTTTTTTTTATTTTCTATTGTGAGAACGACTATGTTTTCTAACATGCAGTGAGTCTATAAGTACAGCCTTGTTCGGGTCAGATACTTGTTATGATTTTGCAAGGAGAAGATGCCACAACCAATTGATAAACATGATTTACTTTATATATTTATGCTGCTTGCTCCATTCTTCGAATTTCTGATTTCACTTTCTCTTACAAATCTGCCTCCTTGGTGCTGCTATATTGATAAGCTACAAATCAGAGGACATGTAAAATTATGCTAATTAAATTGTTGCTGCCGTGTTTGTTATAAATTATGCTAAAATCTCTCTCCATTGTTGTTTTAAAATTTTGTAAAACACACAGCCATATTTATTATGATTTAACAACTAGTGTAAAAGCTAAACATAATTATTTGCAAGTACAATCATGGTGTGGAATATCGTAGGGGAAAAAAATTCGTAGTGAGATATAATTCTATAATTATTTTAAATTTCAAGCACACTTTTGAAAATTTATATATTTAGTATTGTTTTGGAGACGTATTATACAAAATATTTTCACCATTGGGTGTCCTCCTTTGCGGTGGCTTCTCCACCGACTTAACACATGAATTTCTATTCCTGAGAAAACTCAAATTTTGAGTTGATATGTGAGAAACACGGACAATTTAATTCTTTTTGCGCCGAATCTCAAATACCAATATACTGTCTCGTTCATTTCCGAATAGACACCAAAACCGGCTTTAGAACGAAATCTTCAGTGTACGGACTCCATTACTACAAGTTGTAAGATCAGTGTCGTGCATCTCGCACGGTTTGCTACTACATGTTTTAGACAATCAGGACTCATCATTCTCGGAACAGTGTCGCCAATCGAGTGACCTGAGCATTTTTTTGGCCCAATCACGCGAAGCAAAGAAATTTCTCCTTCAGCACATCGTGAGTCGAGGTGACTCTAGGGCTTATGTTAAAGTGATCCGCCTCACGCGCTCTAGGGCACAAATTCTCCCCCGGGGGCAGGGCTCGTGTAGCAGAAAGGGATGGCGCAGGGTCCCAAATTTGAAAGACGATCAAAACTACTGTTGCCTGTTCTCTCTGCTTTTTTTTTTAATCTTTTAGTAATGGTTGGAGATCAGATCAGGTCCAAACTAATATTAAACAAGATATTTTTTCAGTCGAAGTGTTTCGAAACTACGACCTCTCACACATAGAGTTTTATCTTTACTCAATTAGACGGCGGTTTTTAGCTTATGTGACTGGTGTGCTCGTGTATGAAATTTAAGCTTATATTTTCTTGCTTTGATAATTTCTTCTTTCAGTTTATTAAGTTGTAAATTATTTTTTGATAATTTAATTATTTAATTATATTTATTTCAAAGTAATTATTTTAATTGGTCAAAACTTCCATTTCATGCATTTATTGTATATATATGGTGCCTCTTGAGTCTTCCAATTAAACTATTCATTCATCCTAATTAAATAAACCGCCTATCTATGTTTTTCCATTTCAGAAAACTTAGAAAACTATAATTACTATTTGTTTAGAATTTTTGAAATAAAAATTTCCAAAAAATATAAAATTTGATCTCCAAGCACATATTAATATGAAGACCATGTTGAGAAATTCGGATCGACTATTTGAACTTTGAAAATAGTGATATGAGCCGGATGTAAAACACCCTCTTTACTTCCCAAAGCACCGTAGCATCACTCTATATATATATATACCAGCATCTATGCACAAAGATAGCAAAAAATCATAACAGTCACAAATTATCATTTTTAAGAGTATTGAAGCAATTTAATTAAGGTTTAACACTTTTCATAATACTACAAAGATGAAACCACAGAAAATTAGACTAATCCATTACGTTATTTTAATTTGCATGTGGCGGGCTCCACCACTAGAGGAACACTTGAGAGTAGGTCCGATGCCACTTGGCCACTTGGGTAGGTGAGAGTAGGTCCCATGCCACTTGGCCACTTGGGTAGTTTTGAATATTGTCGTATCTAAATATCTGATGCTTCCAAGAAAGAAATACATACTGGTAAAGAATTTATCTTCTCTATTGATAATAACAAAGACAATTATTTGCAGTTATGATACATCACGAAACCTGAATATAATAATATTTTAAGTTCATAAATAGTCAATCCACTGTAAATCTATAATTAATGCTTAATTATATATACACAGTTCCATGTCACTGTCAGGATTGTTTATTTACTTGTTGAACACCTCTACAGGCTACTACTGCTCTCATAAACAGGGATAAAATGGTACAGAATAAAAGAGTTCATTTGAGAAGAAGGATCTGCAAATTAAAGCGCATTAATTTGAAGTTTCCTTTAATTACTGAGCATTATGTAGCGATCAGAAATGCAACTTATATTCCTTTCAATGTAATTGAAAATCCATAAATACATTATGCATTTCTTGACAGTTCCCGAAGGCTCTACCCACTCACACACTCGATCATGTATATATATGCATGATTCCGACTCTTATCTTCCCGTAGAACTTGTGCCACTATCGACTGCATTAATTATTGGTGGCATTGATGTTTGAATCAAATCTATGTGACGTGGCTAAAAAGATTGTGTTTGAAAACACAAATTTTTTTGTATTAACATGTTAAGATCTAATTCAAAAATATTACAATACAGAAAAACTGATGTTTCAAGAAACTATACAATATTAAAAGTTTTATATTTGAGTCATTGTTTCAAAAACCCGTATGAATCAGCCTTTAGTCTTATAATGGCAAGAAGACAACATTCTCTGTGTGAAAAATCGTGAGTTCAAAACTACAATAGAGAGTCATTTATGGATATTAAATAAAATTTGAAAAGTTAGACCTCCAACATTCTATCTAAAAAATATTACAGTACATTATTAAATTTTGAAAGATATTGCAGAAGGTTGGGCTGTTTCTATAAGAAAAGGCTTCCAATTCCACGTAAATCTTGGACCGCTTCTTGAAGGAACGACTTTTATGTGTTGGAATTTTTGGAATTCAAGTTGATTAAAAAAGAATTAGTATTTCTAAATGTGTTTTCTAATCATATGTAGTAATTATATTTTTTACATGTAATGTAGCATGCATAAACAGCAAACAATGCATGTAGATTTAATAGATAGAAAAATAACTTATTTAATTTTAATGAACAATATAATCAATGATAGTTACTCATTATTCACTGAATTTTAATGAGATTAAACTTCAGGAGTTATATTTAAATTTTCAATCTACTAAAAATATGGGTGACATATATAAATTCTTCAAAAGTTCATATATGCTCAATTTTCCTATTATAAAAGAATATGATAATAATAAAAATATTTCATAAAATTTTCAAGACAATAATACGATTTGAGGACAAGCTTGACAGAACTGATAAACTCCAATGAAAATTTACAAAAACAAATTCTAATATTGAAAAAGATTTAGATAATATGCTTTCTTCATTCAAATGCTTCATCAAAGAGGATTTATTTTCTTGCAGGGGCAAATCTACATGATTGATAAGGGATGCTTAAGTATCCTTATGATATTAAAATTCTTAATCATGTGTATTGAAATTTAATTATAATGTTTGCAAGTTTTTATATGATTAATCCCCTATGAAATGTTAAATGTGCCGAAATTTTTATTTATAGAAAATACAAAAAAATAAAATTAAAAATGAGATATGACACGGCGTCCTTGCAGGACACCATATCGTAGCCATTGCCAAAAAAAATATACATGGGACTCTAAATGAGAACAAATATTGAAAAAAAAATTAAAAAAGTGGGACGCCAAAATTACCCTTGCGTTTATTTTTTTACTCCCATCGATCGCTATCTCTCTTTCTTTAACTGCAGTCCGCGTCTCCCTGAAAAAAAGAAAAACTTCGCGTCTCTCTTTATGTCTAATTTGGCATCCTACATTTAGAATTTTTTTTTTTTGGTTTTTGTTCTCGTTTGGAATCTCATATATATATAGAGAGGTTGGCTATTCTACTTACATAAGTATATGAGGGCATATGCTCATAAGTCATTTTTGTATTTTCAATGTCCAAATGGTCGATCTAAAACACTAAACATGTTCTCCATATTATAATGTGCTTTCGAGACCAAATTTTATGTTTTTTGGAATTTTTTTGCTATTTAATTAGAATTTTTCAAAACAGTGTTTTAATATGGTAAAAAAATCTAAAAAATTATAAAATAATCTGAAAAACACAATTTTGAAAAATTCTAAATAAATAGTAAAAATATTCCAAAAAATGTAAAATTTCATTTCCAAACACATATTAATATGGAGAACATGTTAAGCGCTTTAGATTGGACATTAAAAATGCAAAAATGACTTATAAGCATATGTCCTCATATGCTTATGTAAGTAGAGTAGCCAACCCCCCCCTCTCTCTCTCTCTCTCTCTCTCTCTCTCTATATATATATATATATATATATATATTTAGCAGAGGTTGTTGTATGATTTTGCGTCCCGTAGGGACACTAAACCGTAATCTTGCCTTCCTATTTTTAAAATTTCATCCTTCCTGTCATTTCCCATTTCCCATTTTTTCTTTTTAAAATTGTATTTCCTATTAATAAAAATTTCGGGTTTAATGTGTGCTTGTAGTTTAGAGGTTAGAATGTTATTGTAAAGACTTGAATACAAATCTCACCGTCACAAATTATTCATTTTATGTTTCAGACTCTCAATCTAATTTTTCTAATTTCGCCCCTGTACTTTGACAATTTCAGGAATTAAAACGTGGATATCCAATGTCTTCTCTGCTCTTGGTATTAATTAGCCTCTGAGAGGTTAAACAAAATTTTCCATGAAGAAGTTCAAGAAGGACTAATACAGATGATACTCTTTAATTTTTTAATACTAATAACTTCAAATTTATCTTGCCTAATCTGATATCACTGCCTTTTTTCAAAATATTTTCATACATAAGAAGTAACGCGTTGCAGTAGTCCTGATTGGACTAAGTCTAATTGAAACTATCTCCAAAATCAACTGGCTAATCATGATCTGGCAAGCTAATTACTTATTCATTTAGCCACGTGACAATTTGTGTATCCTCATTAAATGACTCAGCAACAGCGAATTGATTAGACTAACATATGAGTGCAATTAAATTAATTAACGCAAGAAGTTACCCATCTGTTGGCGGAATAACATAAATAAAACGGCAATAGCTGGAGGGGTTTGTAATTGGTGGAATCCACATCATCATCACCTATTATTTAAAATGTGAGAAATGTGAGCATAATTTATATTGGAAGTGTTTTGGGTCCACCTAAAATGATTTGGTCATTGGGGAGAAATCTAAGCTAATCTAAGCTGAGAAATTTGTATTGGCAAATTTCACACCTAACTGTAGTCATGCGTGACATGCAATTCATAATCAGTGTGAAATTTGTATATTAGCTGCATTTATTAATAAGTAATCGATAGATCTACATAAGTCCACATTTTACATGTTTGTTTTTCTGCACATTTTTTTGGTCTGTATAGGTTGGATACTTGGACCGGAATAGGGCCGAGTGTCCGACTCATGAATTAAGTATTGTAAGGTGTAGAGTGAGATTTAAATTGTCCGTTTTAATTTGATACAAATGTTAAAAGGGATGATCTAAATCTAAACAAGTTCATATAAAATTTGATTCGGCTGTAACTCATTTATCTCCTACGGTACAAGAGATCTATGAGACCAAGCAGAGTAACTTTGTCTGGTTTTTTTTTTTTTGAGAAACAATAGGGTCTAGCCCATATTTCATTAACCGTGATTGGTTACATTTTTTTGAGTTTCCGAGAAGAAACTCTGGTAATTAGATGAAAGAAAATAGAATGAAATAAGAGGAGTGCAGGAAAAAATTTAAACCAGTGCTGAATATTAGAGGTGTTTGCTAATCAGTGGCTGTCTCGCATGTGCGGGTTTCCTCTTGATTGCCGGTCTTGGCCCGAGCTTGTCCACTGTTCCATTTCTTCCTGTACCAGTTCATGTGCCGGTTTGGACTTTTCTCTAACTTTGTCTGGTTTTAAGATCAAGTAATCTGTAAAGTAGCCATTATGAAAACTGTCCATGGTTTTGGTTTTAGATGAGAATTGCGATTTAATTTTGTTGTTGTTCCATATATTGGGATTAAGGAAGAGCCTATATATATCAGGATTAGACAACTCATTACTTAAGAACATGTAATTCAATATTATCAAGAATAATATGACCCGCTCTTGATTGAATATTTATTTGAGGGGATGATTGTTGACCTTCAATACTTAATTTTATAAGGTTATGAAATTTGAGGGCATGATTGTTGATCTTCAATACTTTATTTTATAAGGTTATGAAATTTGAACAAATTGGTAATTGGAGCCTTGGAGAAAAATTATGCCAACCATTAAATAATGATGTTGTCATCTTGATTTCTTGTGGCCTTCACCCATTTATATATGAAGAGACCAGTTTTGAGAGACATAAATATTAGTGTACGTTGAGTTTATGTGTGGATTTGACAATTTTAGGTGATAATTTCTTTTGGATGGCTGGACGTCGGAATTTATATATGGAAGGAAAAATAATAATATACTTTTCTCTTAAATTAAAGGAGAAGAAAATTGTATATAAAATATTTATTTTGCTAGTTCTCTTTTATATCAATAAGATCGAGTAATGTCGATCATATTTATTTGGGTTAGTTCTCTTCTTTTACTTCTTGCTTTTGTAATAGTTTGTTAACCTTTTACTCATCTAATTAATGAACTTGTCAGGCATTGATTATCGTCAACTAACCTTTAAAAAAACTTTCAGCCTAATTAATGAACTTGTCAAGCAGTTCGGGTATATTATTTTTTTATTATGAGCGCATGTGTATTTGTGTTCATTGACTAAATAATTTAATAATATCGATCATTAATGGTGTAAGACATTGTAATTATTTGTTATTATATTGCACCCAAAACTAAGTAAATAAGAAAATAAGTTAATATCATTTTTTTGAGAGAATATTGTTTAATGTCATAATTCTTAGGTAGTATCGAATAAGAGGTTAATTTATGAGAAAAGAGATGCTCAAGAATTTCTTTTATATCCTTATTTTCTAAATAAAAATAAAAATATTAATAATATCCCAGATTTAGCATGTATATGATAAATAGATGTGTCCATATTATCATATTATGAATCTTAATTAAACAAGAAAAGTATATAACAGAATGCCTGCTTGTATTGCATGCCTTATTTCCAGATACATCTTATTATTTTTCTTAGAAGTAAAGATACTGCTATTTTTTTTTCTTTTATAAAAAGCAGCACAGAGCCATAGACAGAAAAAGAATATTAAAACTGCGGGCTGAATAAATTGAAAAGAAGTGTCATTATTTAATCTCTTTTATCAGCAGGGGCTACTGGATTTCCCAGTCTAGTGCAGTTGACATAGTCCTGCGGGCAGTGAGGCGTCAAGCCCGGAACGAGCAATGCGAACAACCTTGCAAACCTCATCAGCCACCCCTCATTGTAATCGGCACCTTTCACGTAACCGATAAAAAAACTACGAATTAACTCAAATGTAGCTGTCAAGTGATTTGGTATCAGAGCCAATGGCGAGAAATAGTTCTTGTTTGGTTGCTCCCTCAGTACCTGCATGGAAGATCTTATTAATTATTATAGTCAATTTTTTTGGGTATATATATGCAACAGATAGAGAGATAGAGAGAGAGAGAGAGATGTGAATTACCATTCCTCTATATAAGCTGTTATAGTAGAAGCAATCATCGATGTGCTTGAACAAGAGAATTTCATCATCAAAAGGAATTCTTGGTACCATATCATTGCCATACACAAACCTAAAATATCTCTTCTTTGGCTCCAAAAACCCCCGCACGAACTTCCCGAATTCAGCATCACCGACACGTGGCTGTCCGAATGTATACACCCCTTCTAGCCTCTTCAACAAATCCTCCTCTCCATGCAATGCCAGTATACTTGGAAATAGAATAGCCAATGCACCCCCTAGGCTATGGCCCGTTATAAAAAACTTAGCATTTTCGTTTTGCTTCAACACTTCTCTTAGCTGCTTTCGTATGGCATAGTAAGCAAATAAATGTTCGTTGTCGCGCTTTATCTCTTTTGGCCACCCATTTTCCTTTTGTAACCCGAGGGCTTTCATGAAGCCGCCATGGATTTTTCCTATGCCGGAAATCTCGTACCATGAGAAGTCGATATCAGTGCACCACATGACTGCGTTGAATGGTTTGGTACCGCAGAAAGCTATCACTACCAAATTAGCATCTACGGGCTTGTCGCAGAACATGAAAGCCTGAGTGGAAGTTTCCTTTTCAAATTCTACAAAAAAAAAATTAGAAAATTAATTGGCAACACCATTTACAATTAATTTTTAATGTATAATTAATAGTTAAAAGCTTATAAACCTAGCTTATCCGGAATTTTATTGTTCTTATTATATAATAATATTGACTAACATCAGGACTCAGGAGAAAAGCTCACCATTCCAACAATCAAAGTACTTCAAGAATTCCATCTGCAAAATGAAGAGAGAATATGCAGAAAGAAATTAGTGAATTCGTTTCTCAAAAAATATTTTAATTTTGTTATAGCAAAAGAATTGGATAATCCAAATTAGTTATACAGTAAAAATGCTAACCTTCCACTCATTAGTAACTATGGTCTTGATAGCATACTCATTTTCATATGCTGCCTTTGCTGCCATTATGGAGAGGTGTGCATGGTATTTGCTATTATCAGGCTTTATGTCTGTATCCAAATGAATTCTTCTATCCAACAAACCAATAATAGATCTAAAATCTGATGAGACGTCCTTGTCTGGGCATGATTTGTTTCCTGCAAAGTATCAATTAATTAATTACTTTGGTTGTATATATATATATATAGCATCATATTATATATCGATTATTTCCAACAGAACAGACACAAGTTGCATCCAATAAACATATAATTAATCAGAAGCTAATCAAGATACATGTCGATACATTGCTAATATATTGTATAATGCTTTCTATTTTGCAGTACTGCACATGGCTAAGTTAAATTAATTACATGATAATGCATGCTTTGAGTGGTTGATTTGGTAAATTAAAACTAATAAATTATGTTTGACAGCTCGCCTAAGCATCGACTGACTTTGAACAATTCATAACTTGGTCAAGACAAAGAGGGGAGACTCAATATTATCATTAATTGGTATATTTTGTACATTGGATACTCATATATCCCTCAACCGTATAATGAAACCTTATTCAAAATTCAACTACAGGATAAAACTTTTAATTCCAAGTACCTAAACATTAATATTTCGAATTCCTCTTAAGAATTAGTGAGATAGACATGTTGAATGTCTTTTGTTGAAGAACATATCAGATAATTAATTAACACTTCAACTTTGATTTCTGCATTTAGACCTTCTAAAATTAAGAGAGCAACTTAAAATCTTAGAACCAACCTTTACATTTTAATGCTCTCCGTATATATATATATGATAATATGAAAAGTCTTCAAAGTCCGGTAAAGGATCTCATGATATAGATATTTAAAGTTATGTTACTTGATTTCCATTTTAATCTAAAAAAATATTGTAAGTATTACGTATATGCGTGAAAGGAAAAAATATATATAACTAGAACAAAATTTTAATTAACCTGAGGGATAGGTCACTAGAGATGAAAGATGTGTTTTAGATTTGTTACAATTGCAAGTAGTTTAAACTTAAGTATACCTTTGAGAAAATTTGTGAAAATTTTCTTGAAGCTACTTTCATTCATGTAAAAGCAATTCAGCCATTTCTCAATCGCTAACCCGAACCTGGCCATTGGTGTCTCCAAGGCAAGAAGAACCATTTGCACTAAAAGCGACATGACGAGCGCCCATCTACGCCACTTGCTAGGGATCTTATCTGTTCCTTCAGGGCAATCTATTGCCTTATTGGCACAGACATCGCCTGTATACAAGAGATGGATGAGATCAAACAATGATACTTCCTTTGGTTTCAAGACCAGGAAATTGTTGAAGGTGCCTCCATGACAATGATCCATTTTTCAGAGAGACAAGTAGAGAGAAGGGAGGTAGTGTTAATTCCTTGTATTTCTTTGCTTGGGAGCAAGTAAACTTGGTTATAGCTTATATATAGTAGTGGAAGGCAAGCTATGGTAGACTGTACCACCAACCGATCATTTAAAATGATCAACATATAAAATTATCATTATTGCAATATGCTACCCACGTGCAATTTGCCATCCTTGCCTATATATCTTGTATATGTTACTGTTAATTATTACTTAAGTTACTAATTAGTAATTTAAGAATTATCATTTTTTTTTCATACTCAGGCTATTATTTTGTATGCTTATATATATTATGGCGGTCCTTTTTATTATGATAATTTATAATTAGTTCTCAAAAGGTTTAACACTCTAATTAAGGTATTAATATATTTACTTAATTATAAGTGTGACTATACATATAGATGGTCAATTGCTCGTGTTAGTAGACTTTATCCATTATCATGGTCAGAGCAGTGTGCTTTTGGAAAGAGTTGGTCAATTGCTTTTGGAAAGAGCAGTGTGCTTTTGTAAAGAGATGGTCAATTGCTAGTGTTAGTTGAGGATCGCGTGGACCGGATCTGGTAGTAGCGTCCGACAGGAGATTTCTCGGTAGACCGCGCCAACACCACAGAGGGCTGGGCGCTGGGTCGTGAGCCGCGAACCGCGACAACACCGTCGCTTTGGTTTTCCGAAACAATTTTTTTTTGGTAAGTTTGACTCCGCCGTATAATCTGGTATTCCAATTTTTGTTCTGAATTGGAATTTCCAAACTTCGTATTTTGTGGAGTTTTCGGTGGTCTAGGTGATTGGTATTTGGGAGAACGGAGTAGGTCCGATGCCTATCGGACTTACTTTTAGGTTCAACGACATGATGACCGTCCGATCTAGTTTAAAATATGTGCACACGGAAATTGAAACAGATGCGCACGAATTTTAAAGTATTCTGCACGAATTTTTTAAAGCAAATAGACGGTGATTAAACCCATCGAACCAGAGTAGAGGTCCGATGCCCGTCGGACCTACTCTCAAGTCATTATTTGGTGCTTGGAAAAATTGATAAATTGGAAGATTTGTTAATTGGAGTAATTTCATTAAATTTGATGTTTTAAAATTAAGGGTGTGACTATGAGTTTAAATTCAACTATGTCTATCAAACTTGATACAGAGAAATTTAATGGCATAAGTAGTTTTGCGCTTTGGCAAGTTCGAATGAAGGTGACATTATTCAATTTAGGTGTAAAAGCTACAATTTCAAGTAGGCCGAAAGAGTTGACATGGGAGGATAAAAATAAAGATTGGGAGATTATGGATGACAAAGCTCTCTCAACTATTCAGTTGTGTTTGAGTAATTCGACTGTTCAATAAGTTCTTTCAGAGACTAAAACAGCTGATGCTTGGAAGAAGTTAGATGCGATCTATATCAAAAATCAGTCACTAACCGGTTGCATTTGAAGCAGAGGTTTCATTCTTTCAAGATGGCAGAAGGTACATCTATTAAGGTCTATATTTTAGACTGTACCGTACTTCTCAACGACATGGAGATAATTGATATCAAGGTAGACGATGAGTATAAAACTATGGTTATGTTGTGTTTGCTGACTAAGTCTTATAAAAGGTTTAAGGAAACCATGCTTTATAGCAAAGAATTAATCACCTTTGAGAATGTGAAAAATAATTTGTTGGTCAAGTCCAACATCGATAGTGATTTGTTAAGGGTTGAATAACCATTAAGATGTTGGTTTGATTGTCGAGAAGAGGAGAGAGAAAAAGAAAGAACTTGACTTCATCATCGACGTATTCGAGCTCTATGCATAATAACCTAATTTGTAATTATTGCAGGAAGAAATGACACATCAAGGCCGACTGTTTCAAGCTCAAGAATAAATAGAAGGCCGACCATAATGATATTTCTTCAGGATGTGCTAATTTAGTTGAAATTCAAGTTGATGATGAGGTTTAGGGGTTTATTTTAGAGTTTTGTTTCAGGATGAGATTTCAAGTTTTTTTTTAGGATAAGGTGGCAAGTTGTCATCTTATGGATTTTCATTGATAAAAAAATATTTACAATGGTCGTCAAAGACCGGGAAGGAAATAAAATCTATTTACATAGCGCTCTCGTCTTAACTAAACAATAGAAAATTAGATAACTCTCCCTCGTATTGATGTTAGCAGCAGCTCCGCCATTGTTGTATATCTTGTATAATCTCACCCGAGAGTATGCTAATTGGCTTTGTCTTATGGGAGAAAATTATGTTGTTCCTCTCTCGCCAAATCGACCACAGAGTCGCTGCCCAACATACGTCACACACTCTTTGTTGCGCCTTATCCAAAGGTCGAGATTGTGCTATCTAAAAAGGCACATGAGAATCATGCTCGTGATGGTTAGAGGCACCCGAGATGTACGCATCGTGGTCAGCCACAAGGCCGATGAGTATGGGCAATTCCAGAAAAGGTGAATGTTTGTCTCCATGCAGTCTTCTCCACACAACACGCAACCTTGAATTGCTTGACACCCTCTTTTCCGGAGAACGTCTCGTGTCAAAATTTTATTTTGTAACAAGACCTAGATAAAAACCTTTACCTTGGGAGGTTTTTTGAACTTCTAGAGTCTTGTATAATAAGGACACATGACTCCTTTGTGATGCATGACTCTATATGCCAAGGATGTAGAAAAAAACAAAATTCGCTTCCCATCTCCACTGTGTCTGACCCGTATCCACTTGGACTATTGTGGCCACCAGAAAAAAGGATGTCAGAGAAGCCAGTTCTTTAATGAAAAAAGAGTGATCAGCACTTCGGTCAAAATGCGACACCTCCTCTATCTCATATAAGAGACTGAGTGTACGTGCGCCCAGTTACTTGTACGATTTGTTTGTAATATCCAGATGCACTTGGTTAGTAGAGGAGATTTCAAGTTAAGAGAATGATTGTTGTGTATGTCTTTCATCTCATCATCTATTTACATCAGACTTGATTTAGCAGGATGTCAGAAATAACAGGTTTATGTTGAACAAGCTATATTAAGGACGAAAATTTTAATATTTTGTGTGTAAGATATTTTAGAAAGAGTTATTTATGGATTTCTCGTTTTAGAAATTTTATGTTGTTATAAATAAATCATTTATACTCTACGTAATACAGAGTCAAAAAATATAATGAAGCTTCCTCAGATAAAATTATAAAATTTTATCTATGGTTTCTCTTTTGTTTCAAATCATTAATTTGTCCGTGTTTTGGAATTTTTTAGCTCTTTTTTTACTCTACCTACCGAACAAAAATGGATGCTTAATTGATTTTACGTGTTTGGCGATAAACTTTGGATCAATTGAACACACGCGAAAAATATGATACATTAATTGAGGCATGCTAAGTGACACCAAAATAATTGAGGCATGCTAAGCGACAGAGTCAGCTCATCTGGCAATTCGGATGCTTTATGTATGTAATGTTCGCACCTTTTCCATAGACTGCAAGTGATTGGACTCACATGGGCCCCACGTCAGGTTCAGCTTACACAGAAAATATTTTGATCTTTTCCGTGCATAAACAAATAGTCACAACTGTCATAATTAATTTTTCCAATAACATAAATTTTTTTTTGTGGGTGATTAAGAAACCACAGATATAATGTCAAATACTCATGACATTAGATAATGCAAATTCTGAGGATTTATTAAAATGTCAGATGCAATTTTAAGACTAACAGTTTGGATCATTCTAGCCGGACAACTCGGACCAAATTAATTATTTTCATGGAAAATACAAAATATCATCGCGGGAGCAATTGCTTAACGCTCGCTCAGACGCCTACACGAATACTATTTTGCATGTACTGTCGATATTTTTTTGAAATTTTTTGGCAGAAGCTACCAATAAAAAAAAGTAAAATAAGTGCCCTAAGCCATGTCCCTTAGCTACTCTGTTTTACACCGTGATTATTTTTCTGTACATTATCTATCCTACAACTCAACCTCTTTGATGATCCGCTCTGCTAGTATCATAGCCGGTAGCATCCTTAATTCCCCTGAACACCACTTCATTTTGTTGCTTCAAGATGAAGCATATGGTAGCACAGTACCGAGTTTCCCATCCACAATGGTTAATTATTACTCGCCCTTGATATGGAAGCTCGACATGATTGATCCCATGTGTCCTGCACCTACTCACTCATTTGCATCACTCGTTTCCTACCTTGAAAGACACGAGTTCCACACCGAGATTGAGCATACACACACTAAAGAAACTAGTGAGAAACAGTTTCTACACAAGTGCTGCACATGACACACACCTCATATCACAATTAATTAATGGCTCTATTTGCCAACTAATCGTGTGTGAGAATATATACGGTCCCGCAGTGGAAGACGAGAACTATTTGTTTATCAGATTTTCGTCCTAATTTTTTTTATTTTCTATTGTGAGAACGACTATGTTTTCTAACATGCAGTGAGTCTATAAGTACGGCCTTGTTCGGGTCAGATACTTGTTATGATTTTGCAAGGAGAAGATGCCACAACCAATTGATAAACATGATTTACTTTATATATTTATGCTGCTTGCTCCATTCTTCGAATTTCTGATTTCACTTTCTCTTACAAATCTGCCTCCTTGGTGCTGCTATATTGATAAGCTACAAATCAGAGGACATGTAAAATTATGCTAATTAATTTGTTGCTGCCGTGTTTGTTATAAATTATGCTAAAATCTCTCTCCATTGTTGTTTTAAAATTTTGTAAAACACACAGCCATATTTATTATGATTTAACAACTAGTGTAAAAGCTAAACATAATTATTTGCAAGTACAATCATGGTGTGGAATATCGTAGGGGAAAAAAATTCGTAGTGAGATATAATTCTATAATTATTTTAAATTTCAAGCACACTTTTGAAAATTTATATATTTAGTATTGTTTTGGAGACGTATTATACAAAATATTTTCACCATTGGGTGTCCTCCTTTGCGGTGGCTTCTCCACCGACTTAACACATGAATTTGTATTCCTGAGAAAACTCAAATTTTGAGTTGATATGTGAGAAACACGGACAATTTAAATTCTTTTTGCGCACGAATCTCAAAATACCAATAATACTGTCTCGTTCATTCCGAATAGACACCAAAATTAAATATATTCCGGCTTTAGATAAACTGAAATCTTCAGTGTACGGACCCATTTACTACAAAGTTGTAAAGATCAGTGTCAGTGGCATCTCGCAGTACGGTGTTGAGTATCTACATGGTTTTTAGACAATCACGGACTCATCAATCATTCCGGGCCAACATGTGACGCACAATCGGATCTGACCTGATGCAATTTTTCCAGGCTTGGTCCACAAATAATTCCAATGGCTGTGTAGCAGAAGAAATTTCTGCCTTTACAGTCACAGCCGGTGGGTCCGAGGTGACTCTAGGGGCAGAAATTTAAATGTTAAAAGTGATCTCGGCCCCACCCGGCAGTGACTCTAGGGGCAGGAATTTCCTGCCCCCCGGGGGGCAGGTGATCTCGTTCCGTAGTAGAAAGGGATGGCGCAGGGTCCCAAAATTTGAAAGACGATCAAAACTACTGTTGCCTGTTCTCTCTGCTTTTTTTTTTTAATCTTTTAGTAGATGGTTGGAGATCAGATCAGGTCCACAAACTAATATTAATAAGATATTTTTCAGTCGAGTCGAACCTGCGACCTCTCACACAGAGAGTTTTATCTTTAAATTAGACGGCGGTTTTTAGCTTATGTGACTGTTGTGCTCGTGTATGATTGTGGATGAAATTTAAGCTTATATTTTCTTGCTTTCGTATATTTCTTTTTTCAGCTTATTAAGTTGTAAATTATTTTTTGATAATTTAATTATTTAATTATATTTATTTCAAAGTAATTATTTTAATTGGTCAAAACTTCCATTTCATGAATGCCTCTTGAGTCTTCCAATTAAACTATTCATTCATCCTAATTAAATAAACCACCTATCTATGTTTTTCCATTTCAGAAAACTTAGAAAACTATAATTACTATTTGTTTAGAATTTTTGAAATAAAAATTTCTAAAAAATGTAAAATTTGATCTCCAAGCACATATTAATATGAAGACCATGTGGAGAAATTCGAATAAACTATTTTAACTTTGAAAATGGTGATATGAGCGGGAAGTAAAAGACCGTTATTATCATTTTTAAGAGTATTGTAGCAATTTAATTAAGGTTTAACACTTTTCATAATACTACAAAGATGAAACCACAGAAAATTAGACTAATCCATTACGTTATTTTAATTTGCATGTGGCGGGCTCCACCACTAGAGGAACACTTGAGAGTAGGTCATATGCCACTTGGCCACTTGGGTAGTTTTGAATATTGTCGTATCTAAATATCTGATGCTTCCAAGAAAGAAATACATACTGGCCATGGTAAAGAATTTATCTTCTCTATTGATAATAACAAAGACAATTATTTGCAGTTATGATACATCACGAAACCTGAATATAACAATATTTTAAGTTCATAAATAGTCAATCCACTGTAACTCTATAATTAATGCTTAATTATATATACACAGTTCCATGTCACTGTCAGGATTGTTTATTTACAGAGTGAGCCTATGGTGCTATGCATAGCACGGATGGGGTCCGTGCTACGGCCAAAAATTTGACTTTTTAAAATTCTAATGGTCGATCCAACCGTTCAATGTGATAACCATATGAATATGTACTTGCAAACTAAATTTTATATTTTTTTGAATTTTTTTACTATTTTTTTAGATAGGTAGAAAAATCAGTGTTTTCTGAAAATTCTGGACCATCAAAAATTCTACCTATCTAAAAAAATAGTAAAAAAATTCAAAAAAATATAAAATTTAGTTTGCAAGTATATATTCATATGGCTATCACATTGAACGGTTGGATCGACCATTAGGATTTTAAAAAGTCAAATTTTTGGCCGTAGCACGGACCCCATCCGTGCTATGCATAGCACCATAGCCTCACTCTTATTTACATGCTGAACACCTCTACAGGCTACTACTGCTCTCATAAACAGGGATAAAATGGTACAGAATAAAAGAGTTCATTTGAGAAGAAGGATCTGCAAAAGCGCATTAATTTGAAGCTTCCTTTAATTAATTACTGAGCATTATGTAGCGATCAGAAATGACACTTATATTCCTTTCAATGTAATTGAAAATCCATAAATACATTATGCATTTCTTGACAGTTCCCGAAGGCTCTACTCACTCACACACTCGATCATGTATATGCATGATTCCAACTCTTTATCTTCCCGTAGAGCTTGTGCCACTATCGACTGGATTTGAATCTACTGAAATCCGAGGTCGGTATTGTTCACCATGAAATCCCTGCAATCCGAATCCAGCCGTCGAACTGTTGCGAGATGCGTGCAAGAAAAAACCAGCTGTTTCGAGATGTATTCTCAAAAAAAATTCGATGGATGGATTTCAGATTGCAGGGATTTCAGGGTGAACAGTACCAGATCTCGGAATTTCAACTGATTTATTTCCCTATCGACTGCATTAATTATTGGTGGCATTGATATTTGAATCAAATCTATGTGACGTGGCTAAAAAGATTGTGTTTGAAAACACAATTTTTTTTTGTATTAACATGTTAAGATCTAATTCAAAAATTACAGTACAGAAAAACTGATGTTTCAAAAAACTATACAATGTTAAAAGTTTTATATTTGAGTCATTGTTTCAAAAACCCATATGAATCAGCCTTTAGTACTCTATATAGTGGCAAGAAAACAACATTCTCTATGTGAAAAACCGTGAGTTCAAAACTACAATAAAGAGTTATTTATGAATATTAAATAAAATTTGAAAAGTTAGACCTCCATCATTCTATCTAAAAGAATTACAGAACATTACTGAATTTTGAAAGATATTGCAGAAGGTTGGGCTGTTTCTATAAGAAAAGGCTTTCACTTTCACGTAAATCTTGGAGCGCTTCTTGAAGGAACAACTTTTATGTGTTGGAATTTTTGGAATTCAAGTTGATTAAAAAGAATTAGTATTTCTAAATGTGTTTTCTAATCATATGTAGCAATCATATTTTTTATATGTAATGTAGCATGCATAAACAGCAAACAATGCATGTAGATTTAATAGATAGAAAAATAACTTATTTAATTTTAATGAACAATATAATCAATGATAGTTACTCACTATTCACTGAATTTTAATGAGATTAAACTTCAGGAGTTATATTTAAATTTTCAATCTACTAAAAATATGGGTGACATATATAAATTCTTCAAAAGTTCATATATGCTCAATTTTCCTATTATAAAAGAATATGATAATAATAAAAATATTTCATAAAATTTTCAAGACAATAATACGATTTTAGGACAAGCTTGACAGAACTGATAAACTCCAATGAAAATTTACAAAAACAAATTCTAATATTGAAAAAGATTTAGATAATATGCTTTCTTCATTCAAATGCTTCATCAAAGAGGATTTATTTTCTTGCAGGGGCAAATCTACATGATTGATAAGGGATGCTTAAGTATCCTTATGATATTAAAATTCTTAATCATGTGTATTGAAATTTAATTATAATGTTTGCAAGTTTTTATATGATTAATCCCCTATGAAATGTTAAATGTGCCGAAATTTTTATTTATAGAAAATACAAAAAAATAAAATTAAAAATGAGATATGACACGGCGTCCTTGCAGGACACCATATCGTAGCCATTGCCAAAAAAAATATACATGGGACTCTAAATGAGAACAAATATTGAAAAAAAAATTAAAAAAGTGGGACGCCAAAATTACCCTTGCGTTTATTTTTTTACTCCCATCGATCGCTATCTCTCTTTCTTTAACTGCAGTCCGCGTCTCCCTGAAAAAAAGAAAAACTTCGCGTCTCTCTTTATGTCTAATTTGGCATCCTACATTTAGAATTTTTTTTTTTTGGTTTTTGTTCTCGTTTGGAATCTCATATATATATAGAGAGGTTGGCTATTCTACTTACATAAGTATATGAGGGTATATGCTCATAAGTCATTTTTGTATTTTCAATGTCCAAATGATCGATCTAAAACACTAAACATGTTCTCCATATTATAATGTGCTTTCGAGACCAAATTTTATGTTTTTTGGAATTTTTTTGCTATTTAATTAGAATTTTTCAAAACAGTGTTTTAATATGGTAAAAAAATCTAAAAAATTATAAAATAATCTTAAAAACACAATTTTGAAAAATTCTAAATAAATAGTAAAAATATTCCAAAAAATGTAAAATTTCGTTTCCAAACACATATTAATATGGAGAACATGTTAAGCGCTTTAGATTGGACATTAAAAACGCAAAAATGACTTATAAGCATATGTCCTCATATGCTTATGTAAGTAGAGTAGCCAACCCCCCCTCTCTCTCTCTCTCTCTCTCTCTCTCTCTCTATATATATATATATATATATATATATATATATTTAGCAGAGGTTGTTGTATGATTTTGCGTCCCGTAGGGACACTAAACCGTAATCTTGCCTTTCTATTTTTAAAATTTCATTCATTTCCCATTTCCCATTTTTTCTTTTTAAAATTGTATTTCCTATTAATAAAAATTTCGGGTTTAATGTGTGCTTGTAGTTTAGAGGTTAGAATGTTATTGTAAAGACTTGAATACAAATCTCACCGTCACAAATTATTCATTTTATGTTTTAGACCCTTAATCTAATTTTTCTAATTTTGCCCCTGTACTTTGACAATTTCAGGAATTAAAACGTGGAGATCCAATGTCTTCTCTGCTCTTGGTATTAATTAGCCTCTGAGAGGTTAAACAAAATTTTCCAAAAAGAAGTTCGAGAAGGACTAATACAGATGATACTCTTTTATTTTTTAATACTAATAACTTCAAATGTATCTTGCCTAATCTGATATCACTACCTTTTTTCAAAATATTTTCATACATAAGAAGTAACGCGTTGAAGTAGTTCTGATTGGACTAAGTCTAATTGAAACTATCTCCAAAATCAACTGGCTAATCATGATCAGGCAAGCTAATTACTTATTCATTTAGCCACGTGACAATTTGTGTATCCTCATTAAATGACTCAGCAACAGCGAATTGATTAGACTAACATATGAGTGCAATTAAATTAATTAACGCAGGAAGCTACCCATCTGTTTCGAATAACATAAATAAAACGGCAATAGCTGGAGGGGTTTGTAATTGGTGGAATCCACATCATCATCACCTATTAAATTTAAACGTGAGAAATGTGAGCATAATTATATTGGAAGTGTTTTGGGTGCACCTAAAATGATTTGGTCATTGCGGAGAAATCTAAGCTAATCTAAGCTGAGAAATTTGTATTGGCAAATTTCACACCTAACTGTAGTCATGCGTGACATGCAATTCATAATCAGCGTGAAATTTGTACATTAGCTGCATTTATTAATAAGTAATCGATTGCCCTACATAAGTCCACATTTTACATGTTTTGTTTTTCTACACCTTTTTTAGGTCTGTATAGGTTGGATACTTGGACCGGAATAGAGTGAGATTTACATTGTCCGTTTTAATTTGACACAAATTTTAAAGGGATGATCTAAATCTAAACAAGTTCATACAAAATTTGATTCGGCTGTAACTCATTTATCTCCTACGGTATCCAGGGCATAAGTAGGTGGAGGGGCAGAGTGATTATCCTCTCAGGACTTGATTGAGTACAATACTTCCGGCAAGATCAAAATTAATTTAGTGTCTATTTGAATTATGAGAGGTGAGGTCCGTTTGGAGTTTTGTGCCAGACTGAAGATGATGACTCAAATATCATTGTACGGTCAGGTATTGCACTGGACCTGAATTTGAAGAGGAGGTGCTAACTAGAGTGGGAAAAATGGCACGCCGGAGCCAGCTCCGTCACGGAACGGCACGGCTACGGCACGGAACGGCACGGCACGCGTACCATTCGCGTGCCGTGACTCGCGTGTCCCGTGCCGTGACCATTCGCGTGCCGTGCTCATCTTTTGAAATGTTGGCACGGCACGGCACGGCACGTGAAAATTTAGTCACGGCACGGCACGGCACGTAGTCACGCGAGTCACGTGTAATTAGGACCATTAGATATTGATTTAATGGTAAATCTTGAATAAACTAACTTAAATTATAATTAAATGGTCACGTGAGTCACGCGAGTCACGTATGGTCACGGCACGTTTAGGCACGGCGTGATTCACGTGGCGTGACCATTCGCGTGCCGTGACCACCCATTGACATTTTAGTCACGGCACGGCACGGCACGTGAAAAATTAACTTGGTCACGGCACGGCACGGCACGAGACCAAAGTCACGGCGTGTTAGTCACGGCACGGCACGGAACGGCACGTTTTTCCCACTCTAGGGCTAACCCATCCCCTATAATGAAACTTTTTAGTTGTCCTTTAAATTTTTTATTTTTTACAAAAATTATAATATTTTTTTTTGAAATCATGGGTTGGCACTAGACCAAAGACAAGTTCTTCAAAAATTATAATATTAACTTCTCTCATAAAATAACAAGACACTAATTTATACTGCTCTTATTAATTTTCTGTTTTGTCCCTAACAATATCGCATGATT
Source organism: Carex parvula (assembly GCA_025461045.1). Lineage (NCBI taxonomy): Eukaryota > Viridiplantae > Streptophyta > Magnoliopsida > Poales > Cyperaceae > Carex > Carex parvula. The sequence continues at coordinate 738,929 of JAJGRW010000505.1, read as the reverse complement.
TACGTAGTCTCCGTCTATGTCAATGTGAAAAATATGCACGGCATGACTCGTCTCACAAAATTTGTGGAAACACGACGTGCTGGTCTAGCAAGGTACGTTTTACTATGGCCTTTTTTTTTTTTCTTTTGGGCAAATAAGCCCGTATGCATACTATGGCCTATTTTACAAAGCGTGCCTTAATTGTAATGGTTTACATGACAAACTTGTCATTTTACTTCGTTTCTGTAATAGTATGTTATATATCACAAATCACATAACATGCTATTATGTTATTGGCGCCTTCTACATTTTGTACTACCAACCAATGGACCCAAAATGAACCCAAAGGCCTCGCTTATTAAATAATATTGGGCTCATATCTAGATTGGGCCCAAAATTACTTGTAGATAATCACAGGCTCCACAAATATACAAGTTCCGAATTTTTTTCTTTTTTGTGTGTGGTTCACAACTAAAAGAATATATACATCAATGTTGTAAACTAACGAGAGAAACAAACAGTATATTGAAAATGTATATATGATGACTATCTTCTTATTTATATGTTTTTTATGTGTATAATATAAGCTTATGAAGTCTTTATTTATAAGAATAATAATATGTAAATAACAAGCCATCTAAATTAATTTCATTAATAAATGTGAGAGGAATTTCACTTTATCCCTGAAAAACTTCAAAATTACATTATATTCCCTCTAAACTTCATAATATCATATTTATCCTTCTAAACTTTAAAAACTCACAAATTTACCCATTTTATTGTCTTTTTCTATTAAAACTCATTTTAATTTTATAAAATACCCTTATTACCCTTTATTAAAAACATTAAAAGTATGTAGCCTATTTAATAAAAATGTCAGTTTTCTAATTAGTCGGTTTTCGAGAGAAAATGACTTATTTCTCTACTTCTGACATATATAAGGTGACATTTTGTAATACGCTTGCGTATACGTAACCATTTGCCCTCTGAAACCGACTGATTATAAGACAACATTTTTATTAACATGTTACATATACTTTATATTTTTTATAAATGATAAAATGAGTATTTTATAAATTTAAAATGAGTTTTGGTAGAAAAGACAAACAAAAAATGGGTAAATTGTGAGTTTTTTAATGTTTAGAAGGGTAAATATGATATTAAGAAGTTTAGAGGGGAAAATATGTAATTTCGAAGTTTTTAAGGAGTAAACATGAAATTCTCCCATACATGTGGGGAAATGAAACATTTTTTTAGAATTTTTTTTTTAAGTAATTAGTGAGGGTTTACATGTACGAAGAGTTACAAATAGACATTTATAATTTAAATTTTATAAAAATCAACACACTTAAATCCTCAAATATTAAACATTAACACAATTAAGGAAAAAAGTAGTATCAAAATGAATAAGGGCAGAATTATGCGCATAATCTGTTTTTACTCCGATTTTATACTGAAGAAAATAGTTATATTGCGTGATTTCAACTCAGGAACAAAAGGCATCCAAGGCTCCAAGCTTCACAAATTGGAGACTATCAAACAAAGATCCTGTTTGCTTCCCGAGAAAGCAGAAGGGACATGTCCCATGTGCGGAGAGAAAATAGAATAAAATAATCTCTGGCTTCATGGATGATCGAACGGCCCAAAATATATCCTGTTCTCCAGTTACAAACATCACACGGACAAAAAGCGTCCAGTTCTCCAATTTGGATCTCGTGTGGGCTTTTCATTGGGCCGGAGCTGCGCATGCGGGGTCCCTTCATGTGCTGCATGTTTCGTTTTAGTTGGAATGTTTGACAAAGATTTTAATGATAAAGCTTGCCGTATAGTATCTTAGTGGTTTGACACTACCCCTAACGGGTTGCCCGAACCCGGTCCGCCCGTACCCGGTGCCCGGGGTACCCGTACCCGTGCCCGGGTATACCCGGGTAAACGGGTACACGGGTATGGGTCTCAAATGGGCAGGGCGGCTATTTTTGAAAAAAAACCCGGGTGTACCCGTACCCGCCGTACCCGTGCCCGCTACCCGTGTACCCGTGCCCGCTACCCGTTTACCCGTGTACTGTAGCACCCGTTTACCCGTGTACTGTAGCACCCGAACCCGAACCCCTTTATTTCAAATTTTCTTCCCCCCGGATCTACAGTAACTGTGATTTTAACAGATCAGTTTTGGCTACATGCAGCGCACGGAGTACAGAACTGCATATGATTAGTGCGCTGCATGAAGTTAAAACTGCTCTGTTAAAATATGTAACCGTTCTACAGTAACTGTGATTTTTTTTTTTTTAAATTCGGCAGAGGCTGAACTGCTGAAGCCAGAGGCTGAAATGCTTTGTTTTTTTTTTTTCCTTTTTCTTTTTCTTTTATTCAATTTAATTTAGATTTAAATTAGATTTGGATTCAATTTAAATTTAATTTAGATTTACATTTATATTCAATTTAGATTTAATTTAATTTGCATCTAAATTTAGATTTGAATTTATATTTATATTTAATTTTTATTTAATTTAGATTTAGATTTATATTATCAATTAAAATTGAACGTTTACACTATATATAATCAATTTAAAATGTAAACTACAAATTTCGAGATATAAATAAATTATGAAACTATATAATTAGAATGAGAGTTTGAAAATAAAATAAAATTACTCGTGTAAAGAAATAATATTTCGTACGACACGTAATAATATTCGTACGACACGGTAAACACGTAATAAACACGTAATAATATTCGTACGACACGGTAAAAAAAATAAGAAAACAAAACAGAAAAAAAAAACAGAAAACAGAAAAAAAAAAAATACCCTTCTACCCGTGCCCGTTGTACCCGTCTACCCGGGACGGGCACGGGTTTGAGACGGGCAGGGCGGAGTTTTAAAAAAAAAAACCCGCTTACCCGTGCCCGTTGTACCCGGGTACCCGCTGTACCCGTACCCGTCCTGCGCGCTGCCCGGGACGGGTTCTGCCCTGCCCTGCCCGAGGTACCCGGGAGCAAACCACTATAGTATCTACCGTTAGATTTTAATCTGACATGAATCTTGGAATGATCCTACAGCTCAGAAACAAATTAGAGGAGATGAGAATATGGGATGGCTTCCCTGCCGACATTTTTATTAATATCCAAAGTTAATTGCAAATTAATAAATATACTCAAAATTTCTTGGTTTTCCGAAAAATGTCCAAACCGGCCAGAATCTGGCCGGTTTTTTTTTATTTTTTTTAGAGACACTATGAAGAGCAAGATAATGAAATCTAACGCTGAAAATTCAAATTTTTTATTTAAATTATTTGTTAGATTACTTCTTTTGATGTATAATTAGCATATTTATACTAAAATACGCTAAATTACTTGAAATTATGTTGAATTACACTATATTACATTAAATCACTCTAAATTATGTTAAATTATGTTGAATTACACTAAATTATATTAAATTACGCTAAATTACACTAATTTCGCTAATTATAATGAAATACGGTAAATTACGCTAAACTACGCAAAATTACACTAAATTAGCCGATTTTGTGCCATCTTTCATAAATCATAAATAATAGTAAAAAAATTTCAAAAATAGTAAAAATTGGTATTCTACAAGTTCATTATATAACTAATTTACTGAGCTACTTAGATTGAATAATAGAAATGAAAATCTTAATCGGAAACTTCAACTCAAGTTTTGAGGTTCTTCTCTTTATTTTTTGGCATTTCTGAATTTTGAAATCCGGCATCGCGTGCACTAACGCATGCATATTTTCGCAAGCTTTCCAACAAGTAGTCATTTGCTGAAATCGGACACTCGAGCGCTGTTTTATGACCGTTTGAAGTTTCGTTGTCGTTTTTTGTCTTCTCAGTAAAGATATCATCCATATTCATATGTAATTTATCTTAATTTATCGAATTTTAGCGTAATTTAACATAATTCAACATAATTTAATGTAATATAGTGTAATTCAACATAATTTCAAGTAATTTAGCATATTTTAGTATAAATATGTTAATTATACATCAAAAGAAGTAATCTAACAAATAATTTAAACAAAAACTTTGAATTTTCAGTGTTAGATATTGATCAAATGGACTCTCCAGGGAGTAAAAAAAAAAAAATTGAGAAAACCGTCCAGATTCTGGCTGGCTTCTCAGGGAGAGGAAACTGGCCAGAATCTGACCGGTTTGGATATTTTCCGAAAAACTAAGAAATTCTGAGTATATTTATTAATTTGTAATTAACTTTGGATATTGTAGTAGTCTAAAAGTATAGCGTTTGCGGGTCAGAAACTTGTTATGATTTTGCGAGGTGAGGATGCCACAACCAACGAATCAACATGATTTATTTTATATATAACGTGTTTTAAATCTAACAGCCTAAACTATAACGTGTTTTAAAACCATAATTAAAAAAATAATATAAGTACAAAAAAAATAATTATACCGGTGGTTGAAGCAATAGGATATCTCACACTAATTGCTTATTAAAAATCTTAGACCACTATGTAAGTTATTAAATTAATATATTATGTAATTTCGAATTTGCTCTTTACTACAAAATGTTGTAAAATTCATGTTCATCTGTCAGTTATTAAATAATCTAGGATTCAATCATTTCCGGGCCCCCAACATGTGCCGAACAAAAGGGGTCCGTAATAGTAATACCGTGGCCTGAACTAATGAACTTGATCGGTCAGATCTGGTGCAGTTTTTCCAGGCTTGGTCCGATACATCGAATTAAACTTGTATACTCGAGTTGGTCCCAGATTTGGTCCACAAATGATTCCAATGGCTGTGTAGCAGAAAGGGAGGGTGGGTCCCAAAATTTGATAGCCAATCAAAGCTTCTTTTATGTTTTGTAATTTTTCTTTTTTTAGTATAGGGTTAGGTCAAGTGACTCAAGTCAGTCAACTCTTTCATATTTGCAGGGCATTTCTAGTCCGGTTTCAAAGTTTTGATCTATTATTTGCAGCTTAAAAATAAGTTTGGATCCATAGAATTTTGCATATCCTATGTGATCAAGTCCACAACATTTAAATTCATCCTATAAGATTTTGATGACTGATTTATTTTAAAGTAGAGGGTTGGGGTCAAATTAACTGACACTTGAATGTTTATAAGAAACTTTTTAGTCGGATTTCAAATCTACTATACAAAAAACATTATCTTTTACCTCTAGATCATAGGCCAATTCATAGTTTATGTTAAGTGTTGTTTTTGTGTATGACTGTGGATGAAATTTGAGCAATATAAATATTTTTTTGCTTTCATTTTATTAAATTCTAATTTTTTGATCATTTATTTAAATTATATTTATTTCAATGTATTATTTTAATTAATCAAAAGTTCTATTTAATGGATTTATGTTATTAGGTTCCTCTTTAAAACTATTTATTCATCCTAATTTATTAAACCGCCTAATTACACTCAATCTCTTTTTTTTTTTCCATTTCAGAAAACTTAGATACCTTGCTGAACTAAAATCATTCATAATACAACTAAATTCCTCCCATTCTCATTTAACAAGTACGAATGAGAAAGAATGACTCTTTTACCCTTCATTTTTTTATGTTAACTTAGCTAATCCAAATATTTATTTTGGACCTTAATGGAATATTTGTACAGTAGTAGTGTACTGTCTCTGTGCTAATGGAATTATTTCTGAGAGCCCAACAGAATACTGTTATGATCGGTTATTGTTTTTTTTTCAATGTGAATAAATTTTTCGTCATGCATTTTTGGACAACTAAAACATGAAAATCGTCACTTATTCCCATTCTAATAAACACAATTACAAAAAAAAAAAAAAAAAAAACAGGTGCTTACCACTCTGTCTCTAAGTTACCTTCAATACTTCTATTTTTTATTTCTCTAAAAGGGCTGTAATTTTTTCCTACAGATGACAAATAACATTTTTTTTTTCACAATACGGAAAGATAATTCAAAATTCTCACTTGATGCACAGCATGTGGTATTTTAAAATGTGAACTAAAGCTTTGATGATTCGATCAACCCATCAATGCTCCAACAGAGAATATAAATACAAAAATAGATTTAGCAGATATAGCCGATGAAATTGGATGGGTGTCACATAATTAATAAGATAACGGTCCCGCAACATAATTATACTGATCTTGTTTCAAAATGACTAGGGGGGATGCATGCACATGGAAAAAGAAAAACTTAGGTTCTCTTGAAATCTTTTCATGATCTTAAATTATTCTGGACAGCGATGCACATTCTGATCTGTAAGCGACGCGCAGCATCGGATCAGATTTATAGCGGAGATTTGTTTGATATACATCTTAATAACATTATTTACATTGCGCGCTATTTTTAGCACGATAGAGATTTTTCTAATATAATCTCTACGATTGAAGAGAAAAGCAACTCCATTAAATTTCGTCTCTACTTTCTCAATGAACAAATTAGAGAATTACACCTGTAATTTAGAGTTTGGAACCAAGATGTACTGGCCAGTACGTACACGCACCTGATTGGTACAGTTGATCTTAGCTGGAGAAGAAGGATTTTTTTAAAAAACGTAATTAAAATAATTAATTTTAAAAAAATAACATGATTGCTTCTTTTTTTAAGAAAAATCATAAGAACCGAACTGCTAATTCGGTCTGATGAATTTTTTTTCCAGACCGAATTGGCAATTCGATCTAGCTGTTTTCACCGGATTGTAGAAAAAACACCTCGAAAAACAGGCTAGACCGAGTTGGCAGTTCAGTCCACCTTTTTTTTTTTGCCTAGACCGAGTTGGCAACTCGGTCTACTTATATATATATTTTTTTTTGTAGAGCAAGATAATGAAATCTAACACTGAAAATTTGAATTTGTTTTTTAAATGATTTGATAGATTACTTGTTTTGATATATAATTACAATATTTATACTAAAATACGCTAAATTACTTGAAATTGTGTTGAATTACACTGTATTAAGTTTAATTACACTAAATTACATTACATTACGGTAATACGGTAAATTATGCTAAATTACATATGAATAGAGACGATATCTTTACTGAAAAGGCGAAAAACGACGACGAAATTTCAAACGGTCGTAAAACGGTGCTCGAGTGTCCGATTTCAGCAAATGACTACTTTTCGGAAAGCTTGCAAAAATACGCATGCGTCAGTGCTTGCTACGCCGAATTTCAAAATTCAGAATTGCCAAAAAACTAAGAGAAGAGCCTCAAAACTTGAGTTGAAGTTTCCAATTAAGATTTTCATTTCTATTATTCAATCTAAGTAGCTCAGTAAATTAGTTACATAATGAACTTGTCAGATGTAACATCAGCGGGTGGTCCCAAGAGAACTGCTTAGGCTGACACGTGTGCATTGATAGGGGCGATGATTTGGTGGACCACAATTAGTCTCTTGACAAGTCATTAATGGTCCGAACCACATTTATAAACACATGGTGTCTGCGACTCCTGTACTGCTGTACAGCTTCAGGATATGTTTTCCTATTCCATTTCTTCTCAATTATTAATTGTTGACAGATTAACTAATTTATTTGGTCTGTATGGTATCGTAAGTTTGAATTTTGACATCTTGTATTTTTGCAACCTGCTGGGGCTATTCTGGTATTCTAGATAGTTACATTATGTATGGCCACGTCATGGTCATATATGGCATGATTGATTTAATTTAATTATTAATTTTCGGTTTGAAGTTATTTCAAAAAAATAACCATGAAAGATATAAAATATAAGAAACTATTACAAAGTAAATTATAAAAAAAATAATGTTGAAAAAATTAATCACTAACTCGTCAATAAAAAATGATCACATCACGTGAATGGACGCATAATACTGACACACGAGTCACATCACGTAACGTGCGTAGCTTACTTATGACTTAAAAAAGCTGAAAATACAGTGTGACTAATTTTCTTCATAATTTTAAGAGCTTAGACTAATAGAAATCATTTTCTACTTTTAAATTAAAAATAAAATATACAAGGATAACTAATTATGACTCGGTACAATCTAACAAAACTCAATACTCCAAACTCCGTACCAGATAAGGGCCCACTAGGGTCAGTTCTTTTTATTTTTCTTTTTTTTAAGAAATGGATCTGAGCATCTTTTACCGTCATTTTTATTAATATTCAAAGTTAAATAGAAAATAATAAATATACTCAGGTTCCGTCTGTTTTGATAAAAATATTTCTAGTGGCCATTTAGTAGCCGGTTTTGAAATTTTTTGCCTACCGGCTACTAAATGTCCGGTACCCTTAAACTTTTTTTTTTTAGAAACTATGAAGAGCAAGATGCTAAAATCTAACACAAAAAATTCAAATTTTTTGTTTAAATTGTTTGTTAGATTATTTTTTTTATGTATAATTAGCAAATTTATACTGAAATATGCTAAATTACTTGAAATTATGTTAAATTACACTGAATTACACTAAATTACATTAAATTATGCTAAATTATGTTAAATTTCGCTAATTATAATGAAATACTGTAAATTACGCTAAATTACATATGAATAGGGATGATATATTTACTGAGAAGGCGAAAAACGACGATGAAACTTTAAACGGCCATAAAACGGTGCTCGAGTGTCCGATTTCAGCAAACGACCACTTTTCGGAAAGTTTGCAAAATACGCATGCGTCAGTGACTACTTTGCTGTTTTTCAAAATTTAGAATTGTCAAAAAACAAAGGGAAGAGCCTCAAAACTTGAGTTGAAGTTTCCTAAGTAGCTCAGTATTAGTTATATAATTAACTTGTAGAATACCAATTTTTACTATTTTTTATGATTTATGAAAGATGGCACAAAATCGGCCTAGTTTAGCGTATTTTTGCGTAATTTAGCATAATTTAGCATATTTCATTATAATTAGCGAAATTAAATTCAACGTAAATTAATGTAATTTCGTGTAATTCAACGTAATTTAACATAATTTCAAGTAATTTAGCATATTTTAGTATAAATATACTAATCTAACAAAAAGTTCGAATTTTAGTGTTAGATTTTAGCATCTTACTCTTCATAGTGTCTCTAAAAAAGAACTAAGAGTACCGGCCATTAAATGGCCGGTAGAGATATTTTTATCAAAACAGAGGGGACTGGGTATATTTATTAATTTCTATTTAACTTTGGATATTAATAAAAATAACGGCATCTTTTATGTATACTATTGTTTTTAAATTTTACTTCGAAAATAAAAATATATGCTAGATACACAATGTTAAATTAGTCTTCGGTAATTATACAAAACAATTATAATTTTTATATTGGTTGGATCTAATCCAACAAAAAATCAAATATATTTAAAATCTATTGATAATTATATTTATTTTGCTCGCCAAGTTGAGATGAATATTTTAAAAACATATTTAACTTAATCCAAATTTCAAGATGAAAATAAACGTGGATAAAAAAAACATTAGAATCATGTTACACTGAAATTTTTAATGATTAATAAATTGTTTAAAGGACAATGTGAAAAGGTGATGAACAAATAATATCAGCCATAAGCTTATCTTACCTAATTTGCACTCATATAATGAATTACAACCATTTTATTAAAAAATTAAATATTCGATTGCTAAAAAAAGTATGACAAAATTTGAAATTTTTGAGAGAATCTAAATTCTCTTATGATGGTAGGAATGAATCCTTAAACTCCACTATGTTTATGGGATGAATTTTATATTAATTTTCTGAACATACCTGATTTTTGTTAGGACTCAAATGCCCCCGTTATTTTTGTGTCCAATCATGTCTCACATTATTATTTCTATTTTCAAAGTTAAAACAGACAATCTGAACTGTTTAACATATAATCTTTATATTTTTTAGAACTTTTTTACTATTTTTTAGATATGTACAAAATCACTATCTTTCAGAAGATTATGGATAACAAAACCTATCTTTGGTCCAGTGGATAAATCAATACTTTTCGTGTGGAAGGTCGCACATTCGAAACCCTCATGAAAGATTTTTTATGGATATTAAAAACACTTGGGTGGTTTGATCTCCAACTTTACTAAAATATTTTTGAAAAATCAAAAGTAGTGATTTGTATCTATTTTATAATATTTTTTTTCATAAATATCTAAAATTGGAATCATGTAATTTATTAGATCATGTAGGATCTGAATTCATATTTATTTTGAATTCAATAAATGATTTTAATGAAAAATTCTCTAATTTCCAAAAAAGTATAATTACTGTAATTTAGTATGGATTCCCTCTAATTTTATAATAGAAGGGTAATTTGCAATGTTATATAAGTTAAATAAAGGTTTTGTTCTCAATTTGTACTGCTATAATACGAAATTATTGTATGTTCTTTAATTTTATGCAAGTATTTTATTACTTTAAGCATTGAACAGATTTCAAATATTATATGATTCTGATATGAAATTTGCCAAGATCGATTATGGATACGAATTTGCATATGCATCCTCAATTTTATTTGATATGAAATCGCAATTATGGATACGAATTTTGTAACACCCAGTAATATATACTTTTTTTTAATTATTTTGGACTTATTTATAATATTAGAAATTGATAGGTTTTAATTGTAAAATTGCAAAATATAAAAGAAAGAAAGTTAATTATGTAAATAAAGATTTTGATATTGATTATAATTTGATTGTTTGTTCGATTGGAATTCCGACTACGTCACGTTGATTCTGAACAGCTGTTGAAATTCGATATTCTCACGCCCCGGCGGCTGGGCAGGGCATGCGACGCGACAGAACGACATCCTCGCATCCATCCGCCGTTCTGTCAACCTACGTCGCAACATAAATAAACAGAAACAATACAGAGTCAGCTACAAAGCCGAGTAACCAGTTATTTAACTACGCAACTTCTCTATAATTGACTTAATAATAGTAAACAACTATTTCAATAGGATTTGATTAATCTACACAATTAAATATCAAATTATGTACGTATATTTAATTAACCGACAATATCAATTGGGTCTAGGTTATCAGTAAACAAGTCACACAGTATACACACATTTGAAATGTCTGTCACAGACAATTCCCACATTTACAGTAACACAATCATCAGTTTATGATCAAATTCGAACCTCAGATCGGCTATCCCGTTAAAATATGCCTCATAATCCAATATCCAATTCAACCAAACAAAACGAAAACACATATTATAGAAAAATCTGATTACCTGATAGCGATCAGTTCAGAAATCCAATTCGAATTGCAACGACTGTTTAGAATCAATGCGACGTAGTCGGAATTCCAATTGAACAAACAATCAAATTATAATCAATATCAAAATCTTTATTTACATAATTAACTCTCTTTCTTTTTTTTCCTCTTTCATTTTTTTTTTCCATTTTTGGTTTCTGATTTTTCACTCATCACTTCAAAATGAAAGAGAATAACACTTTTAAGGGCTACGGGGTCAAAGATTTGAGGTATGCATGAGAGCCACGTGGCCAGAAAGCCGCGTTGGTTTTTTTTTTTCTTTTATATTTTGCAATTTTAATTGTGGTGGTGTTTTGGTTTCTTCTATTGGCTTGGCTTGAGAAGTTTAAGCTCTAGAAAGATTGTTGGATAGACTATTTGATTTAGAGCTCAACGTTAGACAAATTATGTCGGTATCAAGCTCGATACAAGTTACTTTTACCTTTATCCTTGCAGTTGATATCTCTCTTGTGTTTACTAGGTCGATTGATAAATGGCGAGTATTGTGGGTGCTACTACCATTATCTTTTGTGTACTGGTATGGAGTTTTATACTATCTAAGGCTTGATTGTAAAGGAAACATTTATGTATAAGGTGTTATTTGTAATATGCCCATAAATTGATAAATTCAAATTGTAAGAGGGGCCTTAGTGCAAATTTGTACATATATAAACTCCGCTGGAAATTTTGAAAATGAAAACTAAATTGCATGGTGAGTCTTTTGGGCTTTGATTGGTAAAAGAAAAAAGAAAAGAGAAATAAAATAACAACATAAGTTAATATTTGAGTTATTGGATTTAACCTTCGGACTTGTTCAGAAAATGAGAAATTTAAAAGGACAAAGTGGGTGCTGAAAGAATTAATAGAAGTGACGATATGAATGGAGAAATCATCTTAGGCTTACAACAGATGGATTTAACTAAGTTGGACTTTTGGAAATTGATTTGAATAAAATGGACTGTGAACAGTCGGGCAATTAGTCTAGTCCGAATTTAATTTAGTTTAAGACATGATTAAGGAAATAATTAATAAATGGAAGCCATTAATTAAAATGGGTAATGCTATTAAATAAAATAAAAGAGGGATTGAGGATGTTTATAAATGTGCTTTATTGTATGAATTATATGAATGAGAGATTACTTCATATTATAATAAAAAAGAAAAATAACAATGTATAAATGAAGGATTAATTTGATAGAATTACTATGAGTTAGTAAAACTCCCTTGTCAGGGACGTATAGTTCCAAGAGTAAATAACCATTGGTAAATTGACTGGCCAAAATTGAATAGGAGAAAATTATAAATGGATTTTTTTTTAATTATTATACTGATTAGATTGTTGGATTTGAACTTTCACTATTTGAACTTAAAAGATTTGGGACTGTGGTTTATTGAATAGATATGGACTGTTGGATAATTATTGAGACTAAAGAGATGATATGTCCAGAAAGAACAAACTCTTTCTCATCTATTGCCCTACAATATCAGGTGCGGGGTTATTGGATTAGTCTGAGATTCATGATTATAAATTGAATCGTAACTCGCTGTGCATTTTGAATATTTGATTGATTGCATTAAACTGTTGCATCATATGCATAGCCCAATACAATTGAAACTAAATTACAGGTAAATCTGTTGACTGTCATGTTTATATTGTTTATCAATTGGTTGATTCTTATTGCCAATGATTGATTGAAATCACAGGGATTGAATTGATTGAATATTGAATACTGTAATCCTTGAACCTCCATATAGTGGAGAAAAAGATTAATATATCGTAAAGTCTAGTTAGCTACTAGACTTTACTCCAGGACCCTTATGCGCATATGGTGAATGGCCTCAACTAAACCCAGTACCGGATGGATGTGAGGATGTCGTTCTGTCGCGTCGGGTGCCCGGCCCGGCCGCCGGGGAGTGACAGAATGGTATCAGAGCATTCTTTCCTCGGACTGTGTTTGGGTCCAAGTTTCAATTGTATTAGTATTCTGTTAGAATTGAATTGAATCGAATCCTGATCCATTTAAAAATTTTGTAACACCCCAGTAATATATAATCTTTTTATTATTTTGGACTTATTTATAATATAAGAAATTGATAGGTTTCAATTGTAAAATTGTAAAATTGCAAAATCTAAAAGAAAGAAAAAATAACCAACGTGGCTTTCTGGCCACGTGGCTCTCATGCATACCTCCAATCTTTGACTGAGCGGCTTTAGACCCAGTCTGGCTCAAGTTGGGATCTGATTTACCTCCATTATTTTTTGATATTTTGACTTTAAAGTGTTACTTTTAAGGGCTACGGCGTCAAAGATTGGCGGTATGCATGAGAGCCACGTGGCCAGAAAGCCACGTTGGTTTTTTTTTTTCTTTTATATTTTGCAATTTTACAATTAAAACCTATCAATTTCTAATATTATAAATAAGTCCAAAATAATTAAAAAGAGTATATATTATTGGGGTGTTACAAAATTTTCAGATAGATCATGATTCAATTCAATTCAATTCTAACAGAATACTGATACAATTGAAACTTGGACCCAAACACAGTCCGAGGAACGAATGCTCTAATACCATTCTGTCACGCCCCGACGGCAGGCCGGGCAAGCGACGCGACAAAACGACATCCTCGCATCCATCCGCCGTCCTATCAACCTACGTCGCAACAAAAAGAAACAGAGATAATACGGAGTCAGCTACAAAGTTCAGTAACCGGTTATTTAACGACGCGCTTTTCTATAATTAGCTTAATTAAACCACCATTTCAAACAGACTGGATTAATCCACACAAATTCATATCAAATTATGCCTCCATATTTAACGATGATAGCACATGGGTCTAGGCTATCAGTAAAACAAGTCACACAGTATATACACATTTGGAATGTCTGTCATAGACAATTCTCACATTCACAATACACACAATCTCATCAGTTTATAATCAAATTCGAATCTCAGACCAGCTATCCCGTTAAAATATGCCTCATAATCCAATATCCAATTCAACCAAACAAAACGAAAACACAGATTATAGAGAAGTCCAGTTATCTAACAACGATCAGTTCAGAAATCCAATTCGAATTGCAATGGCGGGTAGAATCAACGCGACGTAGTCGGAATTTCAATCGAACAAACAATCAAATTATAATCAATATCAAAATCTTTATTTACATATTTAACTCTCTTTCTTTTGATTTTTCTCTTTCATTTTTTTCCCATTTTTGGTTTCTGATTTTTCACTCATCACTTCAAAATGAAAGAGAATAACACTTTTAAGGGCTACAGGGTCAAAAATTGGAGGTATGCATGAGAGCCAGGTGGCCAGAAAGCCACGTTGGTTTTTTTTTTTTTTTTTCTTTCTTTTATATTTTGCAATTTTGCAATTAAAATCTATCAATTTCTAATATTATAAATAAGTCCAAAATAATTAAAAAGAGTATATATTATTGGGGTGTTACAAATTTGCATTGGGATCTTGCTATTATCTAATCTGGAACTGATTCATTGACAATTCTAATGGTGGCAGAACTAGACTCGATCGAAAAACCCGTTCGACCTGACTGACATCCCAACTTGATTCGACTAAATACTTCTGTAAATTCGTACTAATTCAACCCAATCTAGCCAAGATGACTGAAAAATAAAAAGAACTCAAATTAGAACGACCTGAAACCCGACATGACCATAATGGCCCCAAAAATTCTATAATTATCTGTGGTCAAGATTACAGGCCGGAAATGACTTAGACTTGGACCGGTCCGAATGTCTAGGTTAAGAATGCTGGTAAAGATTTTAACAGAGCAGTTCGGGATTTATGCAGTGCACAAGCTATAGAATAAAAACAGTGTTGCATATGGCTCGTGTTCTGTATGAAACCAAAACGTTCTGTTAAACTCTTTACTTAATTGAATGCACTGGCATGTACTAACTAAGGTGTGAGCTTTATTTATGAGAACGGAGTAGGTTTGAACGGCATCAGATCTACTTTGAGTCTGATGGGCTTCAAAACTGTTTAATCTGTTTTAAAATATGTGCGCATGAAATAAGGATGGTCCAGTAGCCCATCCAATCTAAAGTAGATTCGATGGACATGGGACCTACTCCGTATTGTAATTTATTTATGCAAAAGAATCTCATCAATTAATTAATTAATTAGTTCAGTAGGTTCGGGATGGAGTCCACTGCTCTAGATATTTCTACTTTCTTTTTTATATTCTTATTTATTTAGTCAAATAAATTTTAACTAATATCGTGCCCGTGCGTTGCAACAAAAGTATACTATATATATATAAGAAAACCCAAAAAAAAAAAAATCTCAAAATGATATATTTTTATATAAAAAATTTAGACAAAATGACAAATAATATTTCTAAATGACATATTAAATAATATATACATGTAAATAACATTTCTTAAATGACATATTAAATAACATCTACACGTAAATAATATTTCTTAAATAACATCTACACGTAAATAACATTCCCTAAATGACATACATATTTTTTTGATATATATATTTTCATACAATAATCTCATACAAAATGATATATTAAATGACGAATAACATTTTTTAAAAGATATAAAAAATATATAAAGAAATGAAGACATGACCTGTCAATTATAAATCAATGTAAAAGTTTCTTAATTGACATTTAAAAAATGACAATAAATCAGGACCAATCAGAAAGATGATACAATTTGTATCTGGCGATTACGTGCCTAAATAAATTTAAACTTCTACACGTAGAAAAACATAAAAAGATACATATAATCAAAAGAAGTCAAACTATTTGATTGGAGGGCGGATATTCAATCCGAAATTTTTTATTTTAATTACAACCATTGGCAGATCAAACATTTACGTGTTTAATATAAGCACGGAGATAAGAGGTAAAATTTAAGATAATTTGAGAAATCAAATAAAATGCTTTGGGTTATATCTTGAGCCAACCGAGGCGGATAAAATAAATTACTAAGTCCATATCATATCTGATCCAAGTACTATTGTGTAGTAGATCAAATCGGTTAATATATTCACATCCAACCGGAGTAGGACCCAATCTTTATCTAAAAAAATTAGATAGAATAAATTCTGTCATTAAGTACACATCAAGTTATATCCTGGTTTTCTGGCTATAAATAGATATTCACATGTAAAATTTCCTGATCCCTGCACTCAAAAGCAATTTAATTCTGGCCTCATTAAAAATGGAATACCTACACTTCCCGGACACATGCCAAGAAAACCAAATTGACCTCCTCAACACAATTCTACAAATGGAGTCAGGTACTGAACCTGGTCTTTTCAGCTCTCCGACCTCCCCGGTGGCCTTAGCTTTTAACGACATATCAACCTCTACCATTCCGGCATCTGTCATTTCAACAGATGAGATGAGAGAAATGGTGTTTAGGATCGCGGCGATGCAGCCGATAAGTATAGACCCAGAGGAGGTGAGGCCACAAAGGAGGAGGAATGTAAGGATATCAAGCGAGCCACAGAGTGTTGCGGCACGGTTGAGGAGAGAGAGGATCAGTGAAAGAATCAGGATACTACAGAGAATGGTGCCGGGAGGGACGAAGATGGACACTGCGTCGATGTTAGAAGAGGCGATACAGTACGTGAAGTTTTTGAAACGGCAGGTGCAAGCACTTGAACAGGTGACTGCAGCGACAGCACAGCCGTTTTTCTCTGGCGGCATAGATGTGTAGTAGGATTCTAATTGGGGTGGATGTTTAATGCAGACTTGCAGAGGTTATGGTTTTATTTTTATTAGATAAATATGATTAGATCATGGAATTTTGGTTTTGCCCTGGTTGATGTTTCTGTATAGTATGAGCTACCTAATGATCATAAGATGATTTGGCGCGCTGCTTCATTTTTTCTGAAAACCGTTTGTCTTTTTTTTAAAATAAAATTGTTTCTGATTGGGCGCTTCTCTGCATTTTCATATCTGAACTCTTTCAGCCATCCATGAAATTTCAAATAAATAAAAAAAACATGGTTCAAATCCCTCATGTCGTTGATATCTCAATCCTGTGTCGTATTCTTATCTTTGTTTTTAAAGTCCAATCAGTCGATCTGAACCGCTTAATATGATCTCCATATTAAAATGTGCTTGGAAGACTAAATTTTATACTTTTTGGAAAACTTCTTCTATTTTTTTAATAAGAACAAAATCATTGTTTTTAGATGGTCGAGAATCTTTTGAAAAACAATAATATTGTACCTATCTAAAAAAGAATAAAAAAATTCAAAAAAAATGTTAAATTTGGTCTCCAAACACATTTTAATATGATAATGTTAAATAGCTTGGATTGCGAGTTTGAACTTTGAAAACATAAATAAAGATACAAGGCATGATTGAAGCATGAATGACATGAGTCATTTGAACCCTACGCTAAAAATCCACATACTTACGACATGTTATGGGACTAGAGTGGGAAAAATGGCACAGCGGAGCCGGTTCCGTCACGGAACGGCACGGCACGCATGTCAGTTACGTGCCGTGACTCGCGTGTCCCGTGCCGTAACAATTCGCGTGTCGTCCTCATCTTTTGAAATTTTGGCACGGCACGGCACGGCACGTAGTCACGAGTAATTAGAACCATTAGATATTGATTTAATGGTAAATCTTGAATAAACTATCCTAAATTATGATTAAATGGTCACGTGAGTCACGCGTGTCATGTATGGTCACGGCACGTTTAGGCACGGCGTGACTCACGTGGCATGATCATTCGCGTGCCGTAACCACCCATTGACATTTTGGTCACGGCACGGCACGGCACGTGAAAAATTAACTTGGTCACTGCACGGCACGGCACGAGACTAAAGTCACGGCGTGTTAATCACGGCACGGCACGGCACGACACGTTTTTCCCACTCTATATGGGACTATTACCAAGCTTTTAAATTGCAATTATATGCACTGAACCAAAGATCTGATAACCAGTGCAAGGTCCATGCTAGGCAGCAGAATCCTAGGCAGATAGCCTGTTAATAAACCAGTATCAGCTTTGGTTTGTTCTCTTTTTAAATTCTGTACATCCAACAACTTCAGCTCCTGGCCATCTTTTCAAGTTAAAGGTGGCAGAGGATGCGGGAATCCGGATGTACACTACAGCCTTAGCTAGTCTTAAATTTAAATTAAAGAACTTTTGTAAATATAACTTTTTATCAATATATTTGTTCCGCAGTAATCGCCGCAGACCATAAAAAAAAAAAAAAAAAATTCAGCTCCGCTTGTTTCGGAAATTAAGCCTGCTAACGAAAATTCATATATGCCAGAAAAGAAAATGATTTTTGAACCTTGGGCCACAATAAGTAAGCTGTGGGACTAACAACTGAAGCCAACACGTAGTTACAACAAAATCTAATATAAGAAAGGAACGCTCCAATATAGCAAAAAACTAATTTAAGTTAGTGTTAGGGACAATTCATAAAATGTGAAGTTTAGGATCTCTAACAGAGGTTTGAAAAAGCTCCGGCATCACTCCGGCAGTTCAATGTCGAAAAAATAACTGCAATTTTTTCTACTGGCATTTAAGATTCACAAGGATCTGTTGCAAATCTTTGAAGGATGCTGTAATACCGATTGAATATGATTATTATGCTACTTAAATTAAGGCCTGTTTTAATTAATTTAAATAATTAGAGATGTAAATTTCAAACCCAGCCCATCCAATTACTGGTGTGGAATATATGGACGTAGTCTACTTAAATATACAGCCCATTGGACTAAAGGTCCAAGTACTTGTTGGGCTTGGACCTCATAGGCCCACTGCAGTAGACTGGTTTGGGTCAGTATTGGCCTAATCTATGAGATTATGTTTGATTGTGGAGTAAGAGGTGGAGTAATCTTACACTACACTTAATCCGTCAAACAAGAAGTCAAATAGGAGTAAGATGGTGAAGTAAGAGATATTCTAGAATAAGTTACTCCACCTCTATAAATGGATTAACTTCACTTGCATGACTCACTTTCATAAGCACATATTCATTTCCCAACGTCTTATTTCTCTAAATGGATTAATTTAAGCAATGATTTATATTACCAAACAAGATGTAAAATATGAAGAGTAATATGAAGTAAGCAATTTAATGCTTATTAACTTTACTCCACAACCAAACATGACCTAAGTGCGTTACGATACTATATTGGATACAATGAAGTTCGAAACGAGTCGTAAAAAATTTGGACCTATTTAATATATCGGAGTCACTTTAAAATACGTACAAGCTTAATATTTTGAGAAAAAAATGGTCAAATTAAAAGATCCATCAAAAAGTCATTAATAATTTAAATTATTTAATTAAAAACTTAATATTTTTAAAATAGCTTAAATGTAAAAAATGTACTTATAAATAATAATAAATACATAAACAATTAATTTTTTTTAATTTGAATGAAGTTGTCAAATTAATATACCATTAAGCTGAATATACGTTAGAACTATTTTTTTTTTTTTTTAACAATACAAGTGTCATGTTGACATTAGTAAATCATCTCCAAACAACTTGACGGTCTTATCGTTGCACTTTTGATAAGGTATAAGGGGAAAAAAACAGACGCTCGGCTCTGATGGTCCACACACAGGATAACACAGAACAACAAATATCTTTTAAAAAATAAACATTGCAGTGTACAATAAATTTCACAAAAGTAGAAAGAGAAATTAGTGGATGAGAAAGAGGCAAAGGAATGTGGCAATAATATATGCTACCAGAGTACCAGTGACCTATTTCGAGTCATAATCACACACATATATGCGACCTCCTCCCAAAGTAACTAACAAAGTATTAAGCAGTACTGCACTGGAATTTGAATCCTCTTGAGTTAAAGGGCCCCGTGCGTTATAAGTGTGGGCCGGATTGAACCAAATTCTAATTGAACGGTCCGAAAATTAACTCAAACGGTACTATAATAGAGAGGATGCGGATTCACTGCACTGGAGATACGTGTGACGCTGCTTCGACAAAATAAACAAAACAACTTAAAATGAGAAGTCGAAGAACAGATCAAGTTTTATTGAATGAGAAGTCAGCCCTTAATGGAAATCTCAACCTCTTTTCATACATTGATTACTCTCTGGATGGGATAGTGAGTGCGGTTGGTCAGGGAATAGGAAAATGGATGGACTGGTACAGAGATATTGGTACGCCGACAGGCAGGTATGATCGTACCGGACTGGCATGGAAAGATTCTGGTACTACCTGGAGCCGAATCAGAGCCGGATCAGGGAACAGGAAAACTGATGGACTGGTACGAAGAAAACTGGTACGCTGACAGGAAGATATGATTGTATCGGACTGGTACTGGCAGATTCTAATACGAGGTGGAGCCGGATCAGAGACTTACCGCTTTGACTTTCGAATTTTGGCTTTCATGTTTTATCTTTCAGGGACTGCAATTTGTTTTGATTTAACTTTTATTTCTTTATTTAACATATACGTACCAGGTAAAAAAGTAAAAAAAAGGCATACAATAAAGATTAGCATGGCCCTGCAGTAGAAATGGTCCAAATATTTTAAGCCCCTGCTAAGTTCTCAAAAAAAAAAAAAAAAAGTTCAAGACTACTAAGAAACCTTATGCCAGTGTAGTGGAACGTACTACTACTACTACTATGTAGCCAATGTTCTATGCCTACCAAAGGCTACAGATTACCCATAAAGACAATAACTCAATTTAGCATTGCACCAACAATTAATAATTGGCCCTTGAAAGATTACTGAGGAATCTTGTTAAGCTTGCAGTACTGATAATCCTTATACTTTTTGGCCTTGTACTTAGCTGGGATCTCGTCGCTGACAAATTGCGGCAGTGGCCCGACTACCATATCTTCTGGTGGCTGACAAAACACTGGCCATGATATGCGTGTCTCATCTTTCGTTACTGTAGTACGATGCAGCACGCCCTTGTAGTTCCCATTGCTTAAAATCTACCAATACAATTAGTTCATATACTGTAATTAGATCTCTTTCCAAATTAAATAGGAGTTTTTCGACTGATAAAATATGAGTATATATTGTTTTGAAAATTAGAATCATAAGAACAATTAATATTTTGAACTTCTACCTCAATCTGGTCGCCAATGTGCACGATAATTGCATTTGGAATGTACCTTGCATTGATCCAATGGTCATCTTTAAATACCTGCAACCCTTGAACTTCATTTGGTACCAGGAGTGTGATTGCCGACATGTCAGTGTGAGCGGGCACGCCGAGAGCTAGGTCCGGACAGGGACATGGTGGATAGTAGTTGATCTTGAGCAGAAATCTAAGGTTATCTCCACCTGAAGCTTCCTTCAAAACATTTGCATCCAATCGTAGACCTAACGAGAGATACTCTAAAAGCTGATCCACCAATGGAACCATGTATTTGGTATACTCCTCATTCACATGCCTGACATTTAGTACTAGGGTTAGAACAAAGTTAAGACCTCTCTCCTTCATGATCTGATAGCGAATGCATGGTCTTGTTTTATTCATTTTGACATTAATTTTTAGTATAGATATACGGCAACCATGGTTTGGAAACTCAGCCGATTCCGAGTCAACTCGGCCAAGTCAACCTGGTATCGGTCGGGTCCAGTCCGAGTTTCACCTGAGTCTCGCACCTATGCAATTTTTTCAGCAAAATTCGGTTGAACAGTGTTTTACTAGGCCGAGTTATCTAATTTTCAGGCCGAGTCATGCTTGAGTTAGGCCGAGTCAAGACGAGTTTCACTCGAGTCAGGCCGAGTCAGTACCATGGGCAGTGAAATCATGAAAATCAACCGGCAAACTGTTTGCTGGTAAGAAGAGAAGTGCCTGTCAGGTCGAGTCATTATCAAAAGGCAAGTAATTAATTCTTTTTAGCTTTACATGAAGCTTGTTATTATCAAAAGGCATAAATGATTCATCTTATTTGAAGTGCCGAGTGTTTTTGTAAATACTTAGCATGGTAATAATTTATAATTTTTTATAATGTACAAATGCGATCATCCCCTTTCGATGTGCACCTAGGGGTGCAAACGGGTGGGATATTACCCGTCCGAATCCGGATCCTTATCCGAATTTTTGTGGATTCGGATATTCGGATACGGATAGTTGCGGATTCGGATGCGGATACTGATATTTTTTTTGCGGATTCGGATACGGATACGGTTTGAGTTTCGGAATCGGATACGGATACGGGTACGGATAATTATCCGAATCCGTATAATTTAGTATTTCGGATATCCGATAATAAAAGAGATAGTCTGATCCGATATCTTTCTCCCAATTTCATTTCCCACCCACGTGACTCACCCCTTCTTTTAGTATTTCGGATAATAAAAGAGATAGTCCGATCCGTATAATTTAGTATTTTGGATATACGGATACGGGTACTGTTTTCTAATTATATCATTTTTCTTTTAACTTATAAAACTGCCTTTGTTTTAATGAACTTTCGGAAGAAAAAAAATACTTGTTGTGTGAAGTCTTTCTTTGAAAGATATTTTTCTATTTGAAGAAGATCATACAGTTCCAGGTTAGTGTAATGTTGAGGCTCTACTGACTACTAATTTTCTGTTGAAGCTTTATTATTTTTCTAGTTTCTAACTTAGTCTACTGTTGTTTTGTTGAGACGTAACTAGGTGCAACAATTTTACATGCTTAGTATTTTTAATTAAAGTTATGGTTATGTTGGTGAATTTTAGTTCATTAGATATATATTTTGTAATGATGTAACAAGTTAATTGGATATATATTTTGAATTAGAAATCCGAATTATATCCGTATCTGTATTCGTATCTAAAAATATCCGATCCGTATCCGTATCCTATTAGTATCGGATCCGTATCCGTATCCGGAAAAAAAATACGAATACGGATATGTGTTGAGCACTATCCGATCCGTATCCGATCCGTTTGCACCCCTATTGCACCGTCCCTTTTCCATGATTGACCAAAGGACCTATAATTGACTAAAGTGCACCATCCCCTTTCCATGATTAATTATTACTTTGCCGTAAACTAGAATAAAAATTAATAAAATATAAAAATTTGGGGATTTCTTAAATATTTCACGTGCTGTTATTTAGAGTACTGATCTGGACCATCTTTTATTGAATGAGACACCAAAATATTAAAGTTAGCATGCGGTTATATCATTGTATCGAACTAGCGATGTTGTATGTCAAACAGTCTTTGTCCGCTTTAACTACATATTTAATTAATTAATGGTCACACATCATAAAATTGCCAAACTACGACAACTTGATAAATCATATGCCTAGCTTGCAAGTATCCATAGTACTTTTCAAGGCGCACGGCCGGGTTCATTGTTATCAACCAATTTCTATGCTAATGCTGGCTACCAAATACTGCCAAATTTTATGTTCACTTTTTTCACAATTTCAGGAGGTATGCATTTTAATCTGTTGGCACAATTAATAAGCACGAAAGCGTTTTTTTTTTTTAATTTTTTATTAAAAGGTTCTCTACATTTTGAACAAACGTCTCAACGTGAAGAGACAGAGTTTGCGTCACTTAGGAGTGTTAATAGCATCTTTTTATTCATTTACTTAACCCGTACTGTATTTAATTACATGGATATATGTAATAGTTTTTTTTTCCGTTTAATTTATCGGACCCGGATAATTAAGAATAAGAATAAAGTTTTTTTTTATTAACATAACAGGTAAGGTACAGATAAAGACTATTTCCTATCCGTTATATATACGGTGATAATAAAAATATAATTTATAAAATTATATATATAAAAATATATTTATATGGAGATGATGAATATATGATATGATATAGTTTTATTCATGACTCATATATATCTATTTGATGGCATCTTTTTTATCATTTACTCGATCCGTACCGTATTCGATAAAATGATGAGTACGGGTAAGATCTTTTTTGTTTTGTTTAGCTTATTGGGTAGAGGTACGGGTAAAGTTTTTTTGTTAACATAACGGTCAAGGGTTTGAAAATGCTTCCATGCAATCCATTTCGTACCCATTGACATTCCTAGCGCCACTGCGCTAAACCTGTGATTCTATTTTGAAAAAAAATATGAATCTTATCCACATTTAATTAATAATTGTACTTACAAAGTTAATTTAAACCACATATTAGAAAAACAGTACCAAGTATTTAATAATTGTATTTACAAAGCACGCGACTCTAAAGTCTAATAAGCAAAAATAGCACCAAGTATTTAATAATGGTGCTGTCGAGCTCGTTTTACCCCAGCTCGTACCAAGTATTTAAATGGCTTGAGTTAGTCTATATCGTGCATGGTTTTTCTATTATTGATTTATAATATTGTTAATCCGTATTTCTTTCAATACAAAATGTCAATCAATCGGAATTTTATTTTAGATGTTCGGATTTTACGGATATCCTCATTAAAATATATTAATTTATGTAAAAACACAAATAACAATAAAATTAGAATTAAAATATAAATATCATACAACAAGCTAGCTAGGTTCTAATAATTCAAAAATTAAAATCAGCAAGGTATCATATTAATTTTATGATAATATCACTATTAATTTACAAATTCATTTAAGAAATTCATGTAGAACAGTCAGGTCATGTTATGCTCGACTATTTTTACAAAATCTGCATTCAATATATTTTTGCCGGGTTAATCAAAATTTTTATCTGTATCTAATTAATGTGATTCTAAATTTTTGGATCCGATCGGTCGGATTTCGCTTATACCCCTAACTATTATGTGTGTGAATTATGTTCGAAATTCTGAATAATGTAGAACTTTAATTAAATGTTAGTAAATAATTAATATATATAGGGGTGGCAATGAGCTGAGCTAGGATTCTGGATCGAGCTACAGCTGAGTGAGCTGGACCTAGGGCATCCGAGCTAAAATCTCAACTTGAAATTGTGACAAGCCAGCCCGAGCTAGCTTGCGAGCTGACGAGCTGGCTCGTTGGGTTTGGCTGGATCTTGTTTTAAGAAGAAATAAATTTTACAAACTTTTTGAATATTGCTGAACCGAGCTAGACCGAGCTAGACAGTATAAAATACACACAAAATCATACAGATTCATAAATTGATGCCTAGCCGAGCTAGCTCGTGAGCTGGCGAGCAAGCTAGGCCCTAGCTTGAACTCGTTAATTCTGAACCGAACTAGTGGCGAGCTGGCTCGTTAACAGCTCGGTCCAGTAACGAACGAGCTGTTAGCGAGCGAGTCAGGTGCGAGTCATGATCGAGCCACGAGCTTTTTTGCCACCCCTAAATTTATATACCTAATTAAAATGATCCGATGATAATAGCAGAGAGAGATCAAACCTATAGTCGGGTGGATTATCCGGCCAGAAGGCGTGATTGATCTGCGACTGCGGCCATATGTTATGGAACAGGAAATCAACCCAATTCTTGGTGCCTTGCTGTTTGTTCGTCAGCTTTGAACCATACCCTTCTAGTCGGCCGGGTACCATCGCGACCTTTTCTCTTTCTTCTTGAGGCAACTCGAAGAACTTCTTACCAACCCTCTGCAACTCCTGAATCACCACGGGAGGAATCCCGTGGTTCGTGACCTGAAAAATACCCCATTCTCGACTTGCTTTAACAATTTCATCAATGATTTGGTCTCGGTTTGTGTTGGCCAGGTCGATCAGTGGTATCTCCGGACCTGGCCCGTGGAATGTAGTAACGCCAGGTTGTTCATTGACGGATCGGATGAACTCGGCTGGAATTGTGTTGGCATCCTTGCTCACGGATGCTACGCATTGCACCGTATCCACCCCCATGGTTTTAGACTTTCAAAAAATAAATATTTTTTGTTGTTGAAGAGAAAAGGTGTTTGATAAAAATAGGCTGATTGATGGGAAGAGAGAGAAGTTAGGCTATATATATATATATACATGTGGCTGTAAATTGAAGTTAGGCTATTCAAATAATTTTTGTTGTTTGGTAAATTGAATAGGTTTGAACTTTGAACTTTGAATTTTTGATTGAATAGGTTGAATTGTTTGAATAGCTGAATTGTACTTTAATTGATTAGGTTGAACTTTGAAATTTGAATAGGTTGAATAGGTTATAGTAGAGTGGGAAAAATGGCACGGCGGAACCGGCTCCGTCACGGAACGGCACGGCATGCGTGTCCCGTGCCGTGACCATTCGCGTGTCGTGCTCATCTTTTAAAACTTTGGCACGGCACGACACGACACGTGAAAAATTTAGTCACGGTACGGCACGACACGTAGTCACGCGAGTCACGTATAATTAGGACCATTAGATATTGATTTAGTGCTGAATCTTGAATAAACTAACATAAATTATGATTAAATGGTCACGCGAGTCACGTATGGTCACGGCACGTTTAGGCACGGCGTGACTCACGTGGCGTGACCATTCGCGTGCCGTGACCATCCCTTGACATTTTAGTCACGGCACGGCACGTGAAAAACTAATTGGTCACGACACGGCACGGCACGGCATGTTTTTCCCACTCTAGGTTATAGGTTGAACTTCGAATAGGTTGAACTTTGAATCTTTGATTGAATAGCTCGTTTAAATTGTTTGAATAGTTGAATTGTACTTTGATTGAATAGGTTGAACTTTGAATCTTTGATTGCTCATTTAAATTGTTTTAATAGTTGAATTGTACTTTGATTGACACTAGTGGAAAAACACAAATCAGGATCAGTTAAATTCGCACATCAGGATCGGACCTACAGCCGATCCTGTTCCAGCCGATACAAGTAGTCAATCTCAACTGTATCGGTTAAACAACCGATCCAGATAGAAACCATCTGGATCGGATAATAAAAAGAAAACCGATCCCGATTGACAGGTATCGGGATCGGTTTTCTTTATTAACCGATCCCAACTAGTTAGAATCTGCATCGGTTAATAATTTAACCGATCCCGACTTGATAGTATTTGGATCAGTTAAATACTCAACCGATCCCGCTTTGTCAGTATCAGGATCGGTTCAATATAACCGATCCTACTATATTTATTATCTGGGCAAATTAATAATTTTTTTTAATTACAATTAAACAATTGGATCGGTTCTTAATTAACCGATCCTATAATGAGTATCAGGATCGGTTGAATTACCCGATCCAATATTCTGGCCAATATAAAAAATATTTTTTAAAATTACAACCAAATAACTGGATCGGTTAAACAACAACCGATTCAGATAACTATCAGGATCGGTTTTCTCATATAAACCGATCCAGAAGGTTGTTATCACGATCGGTTTTACATAAAGAACCGATGCTGATAGTTATCTGAATCGGTGAATAAATGATTAACCGATCCTGATTTGTTACTGTGTTTTAAAAAAATTTATTTTATATTTGGCCAGCTTCCAGTATATTTTGCTGGCCTATATAGGATATTTTATCACAAAAGACCTATCATATATGCATCAGGAATCACCACAAATCAATACACATCCTAAATTATTACAAAAGTATCACGTTCATGCAAAGTGTACTCCATATCTTAGAATTATTAAGCTCCTAAATTATTACAAATTATCACATCCTAAATTGTTTTACTTTTTTTAATGAGTACCTCCTTTAAGAAAAAATTACACCACGAGTTGCGAATCTCGTCCATTCTGTAATCCGGGTACTTAGTGGGAAAGTCCTGCATTTTTTAAATGATATAAGAGCACAATTAAATATGTACTTAATTATATTTGAAGCAACTATGTTTACTTTTGGAAAATATATAAATGTATATATACCTTCATTTTCGGAAAATCACGGAGGAAGCGATGTATTATGTCGTGCACGAACATCATGACATAATATCCACATTCCCAATTTCCACCTTGTTGTGGGCGCTACATTACACATCAAGAGAGTTAAAAAATTAAATTTTTGCACATATAGATTTTGATCAATTTTAATTTGCATCTAGGTCTTATAATCATATCATAACCAAATTTCACCATTTTTTACATCCAAGTCCCTCGTTTAACATCACCAACTTAGCAATTTACAAACAATAAGAGGAGTTAAAAAATAAGTACTTACCCTGCAATAATTAATCTTCAAATTAGAGCATTTTCCAGTTCCTCCAATCACCTGGTCCATTTGGTAGGGACTGTTAAAAAAATACTTTCAATTCTAAGAAAAATATTAATGAAAATATATAGATTTGACAAATGAAAGTTTGAAAAGCATACATTTTGAGCGCATCGATGATCTTCGGGTGATGTGGAATCGATTTCTTACCAACGGTCTTACCGGAACAAAAAATACTGGAAGAATTGAACACGTACACCTGACTCTCTCTTAGCATAAGCACGACCAAGAGCCAATGTTCTCTGCATATTAGATTTTGTATCATCTCACATTCTATAATTTCTACGAAATGAAAGAAACTTAATAAAATTAGAATATATATATAGCACTAACAACTCATGATACGGTATGAATATCAATTTCTTGTTCCGGTTTTGTCTCAGTGCCTCCTTTATGTATGCCTCGACGTATTCTTTTGATTGGGCATCACCGTCTAACAACAGGAAATTAATTTTCATGGGGTCCATGAAACCAACACGCTCATCTTCTCGATGTTCCTCCTTGTTGTATTTTTGCACATACCTGCAAAAAAAGGCATACAGGTGATCTCGATTTTTTCATTTTGGATTAAAAGGACTACATTCTACCATTATTACGAATGTTAACTCACATCATGAACATCTGAATAATCGGTGCGGTGAGCCACTCCTTTGATTTAACCAACGTCAAAAAATCATCTGCATTGACTACCAGGGGTTCTTCAGTGTGGAAAAGGTCAGGTGGCAGATTGACGTGAAATGCATTGTTATGTTGGCTCAAGAACCGATCACGCAGAAGGGTATAAGACTGTGGAAAACGGCCAAAATCGATATCACCAAACATGTCTGCGCCAGTTTGTACCACATCCCCAGCAGTACGAACTTTGCGTGGTTCCTGCAATTAAGATAATACCATCAACTAAACTCTACCATATAGATACAAATTTATAAGTATAAGAAGTTGTAATAATAATATGCATCTTTTACCTGATCAATGGATATCATATCCATCGGCCATGCGGTGGAGCTGCCAACGGCTGAGATGATGGTTGGCATGTCTTCATGTGGTACAGGTAGAGGGGTGTCTTCTTCACCCGGGACCACTTCATCCACCATTACCCTTGCATGGTCGGGTGGTAGAGGCCTCGTGTGAATGGTCTCTTCACAATTTACTGGAACATTAATTGTCCCCGAAGCCACTTCAACCTTCTTCCCATCTCAATGCATGAGAAGTCTGCATCCACGTTGCGACGGCTGTACATGCTAAAAATATTCATTCGAAGGAAATAATATGTACAAAACTAAGGCATGTACGTAATAGAATTATTTTTTTTATTCGAATGGAAAAATATGTATTTATTTGCATTACCTCTATCGGAAAAAAGAGGGAAGACCGTGGTCCAACTGACTGGCAGCTGCTCTGAACGGCTGTTGGGCTGTGAGCGGCTGTTGGGCTTTCCGCGATTATTCATCGGCCCATCAATGTAGCCATTTGCTCCTGTAACATTTCTCTCATTCTCTCTCCATTTCTTCCTTTAATCTCGCCGCCACTTCTCTCTGTATCCTATCTTCAATGTCCGCGCCAGACCCCGAAGGCACGTGTCTCCTCCTTTTTCCGCACCCCTGATATGCCTTTTTAATACCCACCAGAGCTCCAAGGCCTCTCACCCTCCCAGCATGTTCCGGATTCGGCAGAGATTTTCCTAGAACATCGTCGTAACGATCGACGGGCAACAAGCCTTTGTTGAAAGCCTCCTGTTGTTCTTCCTGAAATGACAATGCCAACATGTTACAACATAATAAATTAGAAATGAATTTCAAGGAATGAAAATATCTAAATCCTCACAATAGTCTTGACGACTGCTTCTGTGTCCTTGTTTGGATAAAGACGTCCCTGGTCATCGGCTGAGGGCTTTGTGTGTCCTAGTGTCCATGAGACATGCCTATACTGAACAGACATATCAAGAAACTGCTCCTGTGACAGTATAGTAGTTGACCCCTGGGTAGACGGATCACTACTTACTGCTTTCTCGTTTGCAATGTGCTGGAAAACTTCTTTGAGTCTATTCTGGAATTTCTCACCCCTGTACCCTCTGGATCCCAGGTAATGTTTATACTTGTTCTTGGACTGATTCTCCTTCCCCTTATTGCTTTTATTCTACAATTTACCCAAAGAAACAATTGCGGGTTATGAAAATAGTTGAACAAAGAAACAATTAGTTTCATTGAACGTTTATAGTTAAAAAAAAAAGATACCTTGAATTCATCTGACCGGCGGGACTCGACAAAGGCATCCCAATCTTGTTGTGTGATCGAGAGCTTCCCAAGGTCGGGCGTCGTACCTGCATTGACGTGCTTAGTCAGAGCTACTCTGAACTTTCGGTGCATTTCTGCCATTTTTTGTACTATCTTCTTCTTCAGATGCGGATCATCACCATCAATATTCCAGTCCATCTGCCAAACAAAGAGAAATTAATCAAGGTTTACGTGAGTTAAATTCAACTTTGCTAGCTTGTGAAATTAGGACCGTGTAATTTACCTGTATTTGGTTCCATATCTTTTCCTTCACGTCGTCTTCTACCTGAGACCACTCTAGGCACGTTATAGGAACGTTCCTTCTTACCAATATCCCAAGGTGCGAGGGATATTTAGTGGTTTGCCTATTAATAATAGGCCTCCCAATTGCATCAAACTCAACATGCTTGCCGGTCTGATTAACGACGGTAGCAAGTTGGGAAGGCCCTCTTACTCGCTTCTCACCAAGGCGCGCTCGCTACCACCACCACCACCACCATCACCGCCACTAGCCTCACCAGCACCACTAGACATGATAGGAGCAGTTCGATGACCCTCCTAGAAAAATTATACAAATTCAAACGAGCGTTATACAAATCAGTCAGTGGAGACTGATCAAAATTCCCAACCAAAAAGCCATCTGAACGGTTAGATAGAGAATAAAAAAACAACCAATTTAGAGTGAAAATTTGATTTATTTGGATTTTTCTACTATTTTTAGTGAATTTTCAAAACTGGAGCAACATGTGTAGTGGTGCTGTTTTTTCATATCAAATCGAATATAAATGCTAAGAATATAAATTTTTAGCCAGATATCGGCAAGGCAGCATATAACTTTGAACAATACAACTTTGAACAATATAAACTATGAAAAATTTTACATGCTAAAAATATAAACTATGAAAAGTATAACTTTGAACAACCAAGTCCGGTACCAGCAACAGCAACACAGTAACTCAGTAATACCAAGGCCGGTACCAATTAAACGGTGAACTTTGGGTTCTCAAGGCCGGTACCAGTTAAAAGGTGTTCACTAAATTTACCCGAAATTAGTGCGAAATTAGTCCGAGAGAGAGATGGAAGCACCACCGAGAGCACCGGCACCAGAGGAGAGAATGCGCGGCGAGAGAGGCGGCGGAGAGGCGGCTGCGTGAGCACCGTAAGACTATGAGAGTAGCGAGAGGCGGATTTTGGCAGAGAGGCGGCGGCGTAAGCCCGAGAGAGTCGGTGTTAGCACCGAGAGAGGCGGAGTGCGCCCGAGAGAGAGAGTTTAGCGAGAGAGAGAGGGAGTGAGCTCAGATCGAGTTTTGAAAATGAATTGCGGAGACCAATTTTCGCTAAGTAGCGAGAGAGACGCCAAATAAAATCACCGCAAAAATATATCATCATCAGGATCGGTGTTTTGTTAAACAACCGATCCTGTTTTTATTTTTGGTCATCAAGATCGGTTATCTTAGTAACCGATCCTGAGTACCAATGATCAAGTTCGGTTAAATTAATAACCGATCCTGATGCATACATTAATTAATCCAGTACTTTGAAAAACTAAACCCGAGTTTACATAATTTCAATGGATTTATGTAATGCATCAAATTTACATTCACATAATTTACATTTACATAATTAGCATCACATTTGTATAATTCAAAATTTACTAAATAACACAATAAAAACATTATTAAAATGAAAGAAAAAAGTCTTAAATATTTATGACACCTTGCATGCAACCCATAGTCAAGTAATTATAATGCCTCATGGAAAAAAATTAATAAACCCATTAAGTCAGGAATATTGAAGTTTTTTTTTATTTTGGAAAAGATTAAAAAAGTCTAGATATGACATACCAATAAAACATTGAATATCAATTTTATTCAATCCATTCTCCTTCATTATGATCGTTGCGCATGTGACTTGTTTCATTATCCACAACAGTTGGTAAAGATGCCATGCCAATGGAAAAAAGAGGTATATCATCAAAATGATCGTACGCTTCTTCGTCGTCTACATTATCAATTCTGACAATTCGTCTTTTCCCAGAGATGACTACATGTCTTGAACGATCGGCCGGATCAGTTATGTAGAACACTTGCGTGGCTTGTCTTGCAAGTATAAATGGATCATCCTTGTATCCAACCTTATTGAAATCCACCAAAATAAACCATCGTTATCAAATTTAACGCCCTTACGGTTGTCGACCCATTTACACTGAAATATCGGGATCTTAAATTTTCTGTAATCTAGCTCCCAAATTTCTTCGATAAACCCGTAATATGACATCGAGGCATGCGATGGTCCGGCACCTTTAGCTCCTGAAAAATCACTCGACACGGCTACCACAGTCACTCCGCTGTTTTGCACGGTACTCTTTAAATCTTGACTTCTTGTGTAAAATGTATACCCGTTGATGTCAAATTCTTGGAAGGTTTTTACGACATGGACTGGACCGAGAGCCAACATTTTGACAATTTCTTTAATGTTTTCTCCCTCCGGAGCTTTCATGACTCTACGTGTAAACCATCCTTCGAACTTTTCATTGTGTTCTCCAATCAACCACTTATCGGATTTCTTAGGATTCTGTTGACGCAAGAAAGTCATGTGCTCGTCCAAATAAGGATGAACGTCGGTGAGGTGCTGTAAAACATGTAAATGTGCTAGGGTGAGCGTTTTATGTAAGTGCACGATTAATTTCGATCCCAAGGTGCCTACCCCGTGAAGTCTTCCGTCGTGCCGTGGTTTAGGGATGCCGATGGCTTTTAAATCATCCAGATACTGAGTACAATACTCAATCACCTCTTCGGCATTATATGCTCTTACAATGCTGCCCTCAGGACGATATCGGTTCCTCACATATCCCTTTAACAATCCCATGTATCTCTCGAACGGATACATGTACCGCAAGAAAACAGGCCCACACATCTTAATTTCTCTAACTAGATGAACAATTAAATGAACCATTATATCAAAAAAAGCCGGCGAAAAATACATTTCAAGGTGACAGAGAGTGACCACAACCTCCTTCTGCAAAGCATCTAACGTATCACGATCATTTACTTTGCAACAAATGGCTTTGAAGAAAAAACAAAGCTTCGTGATGGTCTGTCTAACGTGATATGTCTATATTTCATCTATTATTTCGTCCTATTTCTAGACCATACTTTATGTTTTTGACCACTAAATTGCATAGTTTATATTGATTTTCAACAGAATATGGTACTGCTGGCAGTTTTGTGGTTAATTTGCAGGAAATAGGCGAAAACAGACAAAAAGGCAGAGTTCTGACTTCCCCCACGCGACCCGCGTCCCACCTCATGCGGGTCGCATAGCAGCCCAGACGCGACCCTCACAGCTCGCATCCGCGCCACCTGACGCGGGTCGCATGGAAATTCATGCGGGTCGCGTCGAGTCAGCTGAGCCAGGCCCAATTAAGGCCCACGAAGGAAGTTATATATACTGCAGGTCTGGCAACAGAAGAGAGATCCGATATTTCGTCCAGAAACAGATCAGATCCGATTGGGAGGCGCCTGAAGGCGATCTGAAGAGGAGGCCGACCTGGAGCTGAGGAGGAGGCGATTCGAAGGAGAAGACTCAATCTGAAGCTCCAATCCTCTTCATCACCTCTTCTCTCACTATGATTTGCCTTCTTCCTCTCTCTCTTGTTTTGATTTTATTGATGTCTGAGTAGATACTGTAGTTTCGAGGGTTTGGATTTGTAGTCTGATACTTCGTTTGATGATGCATATGGATTGATTCTTATTGTTATTTCGTGTTTCTTTGATTCTAGTATTATTTGAGATTGCTTGATCTGAATTGTTTGATTCTTGATTGCTTACTGTTGAATGCCTTTGGTATTTCTTCTTGTACCAAAGGCTTGATATTTCTTGCAAATTAGGTTAAGTATCTGAGGTAGGTCTGAGAACCGAAAGGTGAGGTCAATGAGTAGCCGAAAGGTGAAAGTTTCTATTCAGCTTGTAGATCAATGAGTAGCCGAAAGGTGAAAGTTTCTACTTCAGCTTGTAGATACCTTTAGTAAACAGAATTGAGAACTTAGGTTTAGATCAAACAGCTTGATTAGACCTGAGAAGGTGAAATTGCAATTCCAAACCAGGTCTGCTAAGCCAACACACGAAAGTTGAGGTTCAGTGACACTAGGTACGGTCAGTCTAGCCTTACACGACTTAAAACAATAAGTTTCTGACATGTGCAGACTCAGCTCAAGGGCCATACGG
Organism: Carex parvula; assembly: GCA_025461045.1. Taxonomy (NCBI): domain Eukaryota; kingdom Viridiplantae; phylum Streptophyta; class Magnoliopsida; order Poales; family Cyperaceae; genus Carex; species Carex parvula. The sequence continues at coordinate 704,216 of JAJGRW010000505.1, read as the reverse complement.
GTCGCGTGACATATCACGCGGGTCGCATCACGAGGGTCGCAAACCACAGCTTGCGGGTCGCGTGCCAAGTTCAGGGCGCTTAAGGCCAAGCGGGTCGCATGCGAAAGCATGCGGGTCGCGTCATACGGGTCGCATGCGAGAGCATGCGGGTCGCGTGACAGGTCTTGAGCAGCAAAGTTGAAGATGAAATCTGAAACCCTTGAAACGCCCCTTTATACCATAGTACAAAATACAAACATTTAGTTGATTCTTTCATACTTATTCATACATTGGTAATTGAAATTGTTCATACATTCTTTTGTCTCATTTGTTCACTTGTTCATAAAACTTAGGATTAGTTAAACAAAACCCAATCATTCAACTTCTAGTACCTAGCTAGGATTAGTTAAAATTCAGTAAATAGTCCGTCCCTGAGGATCGACACCCGTTCTATCTACAAAGACAGGGTTGTGCACTTGCAACCTTCGTTCAAGAGATTGAATAGGGTTTAAACTCCACAGCTTAGGCTGTGGTGAAACTTTGTTCATTCAATCTACAGCGAACATAACGCACGGTGGCAATATGCCCCGAATTGCAACAAGAAGAAGCTGTGTCAGTAAAACAGACAGTCGTGGGACTTCATACCTATCAATTTTAAACCCTCCAGTGAAACTAGGTTCTTAAAATTTGAAGAATATCCAGATGGTACTTTTACACCATGAAGGCATTCACATAAACTGTTTTTTCTTTTTTTGACAACGTATGCATGGCGGGTTTTAGATATGTGCAAAGTTTATCCTTTTCTCTTTTCTTCTCTGCCGGTTGTAGATCCGGCCTTATGTTCAAGGATTGCATGTCTTTTCGGGCATTGATACCGTCCTTAGTCTTTCCCGGAATATTCAACAATGTCCCAACCATGTTATCACACACGTTTTTAACCACGTGCATCACATCGAGACAGTGTCGAACCTCTAAATGCTTCCAGTATGGCAAATCCCAGAATATTGATCTCTTCTTCCATGTAATTTTCGGAGACCCTTTCTTTCTCACCGCCTTTTTTTTCCATTTTCCAAACTGATTTTCGATATCCTTTACTCTCGAATAAACTTGTTGACCGGTCAATGGATAATTTACTGTGACATTCTCGGTCTTTCCATTGAATGCTTTCTTTCTCTTTCGGTGTGCGTGGTTGGCAGGAAGAAATCTACGATGACCCATGTACACATTTTTCGAGGAATGTGGTAGCCATAGATCGACTGTATCATCCATGCAAATAGGGCACACTTTTTCTCCTTTAACACTATAACCCGACAAATTACCATAGGCCGGAAAATCATTAATGGTGCAGAAAATTATGGCCCGTAAAGTGAATTTCTCCTTGGTATATGCATCAAATATCTCCACTCCGGGATGCCATAATTTTCTTAAATCCTCAATCAATGGTGCTAGATACACATCTATGTCATTTCCGGGCTGTTTAGGTCCTGATATCAGCAAGGTCAGCATGATGTATTTGCGTTTCATACATAACCACGGTGAAAGATTATAAATGCACAATAGAACCGGCCAACTGCTATGCTTACTGCTCATGCTACTGTGCGGATTCACTCAATCTGCTTATCATTATCAAAATCCTCTTCTAAATCACGTAACATTTGATCAAAATTCTCAGTTTCATCTACCACCATATCATCAGTCCCATCGTGTGGTGCATCACCACTTCCGTCACTCCCACCAGTATGGTATTCCTGATGCTCACTACCTATATCGGTTTCCAAACTCTCGCCATGCCATATCCAACGCTTATATTGTTGCTTGAATCCACGTCGGATTAAATGGTTCCTCACTTGGTTGGGATTGGAAAATTTATTCATATTGTTACAATCACGACAAGGACACGACATCAGCCCAGTCTCATTCTTCGCCGTATCCTCCGTAGCAACTTTCATAAATTCATCAACACCGGCCATATATTCATTGGATATACGTGATGTTCCGTACATCCAACTGCGGTCCATCTGCAATTATAAGAAAAAACAATTAAGCACAAGGGAATGGTACTTTAAATGTTCACACTAGGGCTTACATGGGGCCGGTTACCATCCTATCCCACTCTTTGAATACTTTGTCTCAGTAGTAACCTCTTGTTAGTCGTGTTTTAGTATTTAAGGAAATTTTGGCAGCATTTCCCCTTAGTTCCCCAAATATTCGGGGAACTAATAAAAGGAAAATGCTGCTGAAATTTCCTTAAATACTAAAACACGACTAACAAGTGGTCACATCCTAATTGAGACAAAGTATTCAAAGAGCAGTCCCAAAACGAGGACTATTCAAAATTAATCCCTAATGGATTAATTTTGAACGGGTTTTATGACCTAAAGGCATTATTCATTGGGTTGTGGCTCATAAGACAATACTCTAGCTAGATACCTAATGGTGGAAATACCTTTAATTAACTATATATACTATTATCAAAATACATGATCAAGTTTCATTCACAAAACTAAACATGAGGTTCATGTTGCACTTATAATTTTTTTGGATGCCGAATCGAGTGAGATGAAGATCGTTGCACCAGATTCCTCAATAATAGCCAATCTACAAAAATAATGAGAATTGAGTTGAGCTTTTGAAGCAAAATACACCACATGAGTCCTAATATAAAAACAAATTTTAAATTCTTGAGTCTCATCAATCCAAGTTAAAAATGTTTCATTAATTTGATTTATATGAGCATGTGTAGAATGAGAAATATAGATCAAATAAAAACCCCTTGAATTTCCTAATTTCTTGATTCTCTATGGAATTGTGCCTAAAATTAGTTAGCATTTTAAATTAAAAATGAAGGAATCGGGTTTATATTACCTCAATCAACTATCAACCGAGATAAATCAACAAATGATCAAAATGAGAAAGAGAAAACACTTGTTTCGGGTAGAGAGAGTTCAGAGATCGAAAACACCTCAAAGAGGGCAGAGACAGATCGCGCACTGGAAAGGGAGCAAAAGACCTCGTATTCTGGACAGGGAGAAGGTAATTAACAAGGTATCAGGATCGGTTCAGTTAGTAAACCGATCCGAATAATCATCAGCACCGGTTAATTTGTTAGCCGATCTTGCTGGTTGCCTATCAGGATCGGTTATTAATAAACCGATCCTGAAACTAAACAATCACGATCGGTTATTTATTAACCGATCTTGATGAATATCAAGAACGTTTTTTAAATCATTCTGAAAATTAAAAAAAAAGATTTTATATTATTAAATATTTGTGACTTACATATTATATTAATTTTTGCCATGATTCATTTACTGACCGGACAATGGAAAGCATGCAAGTTGTTCTTCAATATTTATGACTTATTTTATTTCGAGTTTTAAGTATTTATCTTTTTTTTTATTTCATGATAAAAGTTTAGGAGATTATTTTATTTCATGTTTTAATTGCATATTTTTTAAGATATGAATTCAAATCACTTGAGGTTACCTGATGGAGTACAATTGAAATAGATGGTCTAGGATTGTTATTTGAACTTGACACGAATCTCAAAGCACAATTAATACTAGCCCCGGCTGAGAGTAAATCTGGACCGTCCCTTTCAATTGTCTTGAGACAAGAGCTTCAAGTGATACGGATCCCAAAAATATCGGGTAGATGGATATTAAATGCAAAACTAAATTCAGGATCGGTTAATTATAGTTTAACCGATCCAGATACTATCAGGATCGGTGTTTATATTAAACCGACGCCGATGGTACACAAACAGGATCGGTGTATAACATAATAACCGATCCTGATACTCAAGTGGCACTTAAAATGAGGAGCCTTCCCCTCTTCCCCTCTTCCCTCTCAAACCGATCAACTTCCATTCAAAAATCTGGATTTTTCTCTCCTTCAACAATCGCCATTTCTTGCAGTAGGTTTTCATTGATCACTTTGTCAAGGTTTGAATGTCCTTCCTTTCTTTGATCACTTTGTTTTCATTATTTTTTACGTTGTCTATTTTCTCGTATTATAAATGCCTCCTCGCTGTCGGTTCATAACCAGCAAGGGCGATGACTTTGCAAAGCACTTCACCAAGCGAGAGTTGAAGGAGTTCTTCTACAGTGATGACCCGGCCTTGGCACTCGTAGCTGAATGCATTCTTGATTCCAATCCTTACCTCGATCCGGATAGTGACGGTGATGATGAGGACAGTGACGATGATGAGGATAGTGACGGTGAAGAAGTTGAGCTCGAGGTAAAAGAACGACAAACCTGGGCTGAGATGGGGGAGTGTTTCGAGTGCCTCTTTTTGGCCAAGGAGGATGTCATGCTCCGTTGTAAGACATGTCGCAACACATTCTATCCGGAATGTGTTGGCAAGGAGGTCAAGGAGAACAAGGACCTCCGACTTGTCAAATGGAGATGCCCAACATGCATCGACGGGCCATTAAAGTCTCTTGAAGACTAAGTTTATTTTTTGTTGCAACTAATTAAGTTTATTTTGAGATCTATATGATCTAACTTCTTTTGGATGAATTTGTTAATTTACTTTCTTTAGATGAACTTGTTATTTTGAGATCTATATGATCTAATTTAATTCTATTGAACTCTTTGTTGAATGGTAAGTTAACTTATTTATATTATGGTGTTTTTATTTATGGTTGTGTGATGCTTGATTAAATTGTGATTTGGTTGGCATAATTGTTTTAATTGCATATTTGTATGTTATGTGTGAATAATGGGTGTCAATCACAAATAAGTTGCTTGAATAATTGGTGTGGATCACAAATTATATGTTTTTCAATATACATATATATCTATATCTGCCTGAATTGGAAAAAAAATGGCAGAAAGACCTTTATCAGGGTTGGTTTTTTACTAGTTCATCGATCCTGAAATCCATCAAGATCGGTTAATATAAAAAACCGATCTTGATAGTCATCAGAATCGGTGAAATATTAAACAACCGATCCTGATTGACTTTCTGCAATTTTTTCCTTTTTTTAAAGCAACACAAATGAAAAACGATTATTTGTTCAAATTTTTATTTTTTCTGCTTACTATATGGCTTTATATTGAAAATGCCAACTCTGGACTGTAGGGCGCAGAAAGTTGCACAGCTGGTATGGAAGGTGTGTGCATGGGTTAAATGCCTCAGGGTTCAATGCTCTCGCTTTTTAAGTCATGGGGGAGAACATCGGACTTGAAACATTTACTTTCTTTCTACAATTCCTTCGGTTCACCCTCGACAGATCTACTGTTCATAATCAGCCTATCGAGAGAGTTTATTGATTGTGGGGACGTTTAACTCCCAGCGGGCGCAAGCCCCCGCTGTTAATTACATCAGATGACCCTTCCAAGCCATACTGAACACCTCGTTCATTCCGGGATTTGGAGCCTATTTATTGTGAATTGAATAAAGGGGCTAAAAGGGGAGAACTCATGTACTTAGTCTTTCTATTTTCGTTTGACTTTCCTTGTTTTGGGTTTTTAATTAATATGTATGCATGAGATACAATGAATATTATTTGCTATATTCTCTTATTTATTTTTAGAAACATATTTGTATTAAAAAATATATATATATATATTTGTGCTTTATTTATATTTTATTTTAGGAGAAAATGATTTAAATATGAGAAAAATGAAAAAAAGGTGGCATTTTGGTCATTTGGCAGGTAGTATGATGTTTTGGTTATGCTTGATTTTGATTTGGGGACATGAAGGATTTGATTTGGGTTCATTTGGAATTGGTTTGAGTTGATTTGGATTTGGAATGAAGAAGTTATGGCCAAAAAGGACTAGAAAGGACTTGTTTGTGAAGTTTTATACTTTCTAGAGACCTATTTGTAAGTTTGAAGGATTGGGATTTATGATTTGAGCTTTTGATAAGGTCTGTACTGGAAATTGGACTTTCAGGGGCTTAATTGAAGAGGTTTTATGCAGTCAGGGGTTTATTTGCAAATATTCAAAGACTGTTTCATGAATAAACTTGGTCAGAGGGGTCTTTTCACAAATATCCCTTTTCAGATGTTTCTGGGCTTTAAGATGAGTGATTTGGGCTTCAGGATTTGTGTTGGACATTGGGTTTCACCGTAGGCTTTGAGATTGGTGCCAAGCTTTGAGATTCGCTCGGGAAGATTATTTATTTAATCCGACATGTGGGGCCTTCTAGGCAGCGGGCCGTTCTACCATTGTGCTTGATTTTAGACCTTCGGATTTCTTCCGATCTTAAGATTTGGATTCTTGGTTTAAAGCTTGACTTGGCGCCAAGATCCAATAGCTCATATTGCTTCAAATTTCGTGTCACCGGATATGAACCAGAATAGATATCGGGTATGAACTAGAATGGGTATCGGATTTCGGGGTTTGGACTCCGATACAGCTCTGGTGAGACTCCGGCCACGGCAAGGCTGAAGAGAAACATCATTGGAGTCGCATTGACGCTGTGAGTTCATTGGACGTATTGTCGGCGACCATCGATCGCCGGAGGTAGCTAAATACGACGGGGTTCGGATTTCTTCGGTACCGGTTGACAATTTGCACCTACTTCATCATTCTTTTCATTATTTTCTTGAATTAATCAGTCAATTAGTGTTACCTGAGCGTAGAGAAGTTTATTATGATTTCTAATTGCATTTTTTGAAGAGGCTTGGGCATACCCCTATGTTGAACTCCTCGGTTCTGTATCAGTTGGTATTAGCAGACAGGTACAGGGGTTTAGAGACAAAACTGGAAGTCAAAGACACTTGATTTGAGCATTTTGAAGTGTATTTAAAGTTCATAGGGCTTGATTTAATTTTTAATGTATTTATTCGGCTATGACATAATAATGAATGTAAATAAAATTTCTGATATGCTCCTTTTCACGAATTTTTGTTAATAGGTATATGTCACTTTATCATGAAATTATAGTATAATATGTAAATCATGATCCTGCTTATTTTTATGATTTTTTGGCATTTTAATTCTATTTTTAACATTTTATTTGGGGCAGAGGGCATTAAAGGTCATTTTACCCATTTATTAGCTGATTTTCTGTTTCTTTAAAGAACTGGGGTTTGAAAATTCATATAAAATCGAAATAACATCAGAAAAATATGAAATTTGTGTCCATTTTGGGTATTTTAAGGTCCTTTATCTAATCATGGTGTTTGTTTTTCAATTTGGTTTTTTAGTCGAACTGCACCGTTCATTTTACCAGCAACAGCCCTTTTATCATTAAAATGCTGTTTTTTTATTTATTTTGAATCTGAACTTCAAAAATTCATATAAAATCGAAATAAAATCCAATTGATATGAAATTTGTGTCAAATTTATGTGTTTTGAAGTCCTTTATCTGACTGTGTGATTTGTTTGCCATTTTGAGTTTCAGTATGCTTTGTGCAGTTCAGTTTGTAGACAGAGGTCAGATCTGGCCTGTTGAGATGCAACATTGTGCCAGCAGCCTTTAAACCATACTTGGCTGCTGGACTTGAACTTGGTATGGTACCAAAGACTGGTACAGGGGTGTTAACACATGCTACACTGACTAGTTGAGGTCATAACCATTTTGTTGGCTTGAAAGTTTTGCATCAATAGCAGGAGGGAAGGAATCAAAAGCTCTAAAGAAATCATCTTTCAATGTCAGAACTTGGAATTTTACAGGGAGGCCCCTGGTTTTATCAAGATTTGCATATTATGTGCTCTTTTCACTTGATTATTGGGCAAGATCATCAAGATGTCATAGGAACAAAAATGCAAATGACATATTGCAATAGTAATTGCTGCCTATTTGCATTTTAGACCTCTATCTTTCACCATATTCATATGCATATCAATTTAACCTTTTTTGCAAAATGCATTTTAGTGCACTTGCATGCATGAAAGGTCAAATCTCTATACTTGAATCATGGGCCCTTGGATCATTTAATAGAGATTGAGAGGAAGCTAGCTAGCTTGACCTTTTCAACCCCTTTGTGTGTATTTTATTTTTTTTGTCACTTTTAATTTCTTCTTAATTCTTTGTTAAAATAATCAAGTAGCTCCAATATAAGAGGAAGCTAGCTAGCTCAACTCTCATATTTTTACTATTTAATTACTTTAAAAGAATTAAAAAGGGTTGATAAGAGAAAAGGGAAGAAAAATCGCAAGATCAAAGGAAGAAGCATGAAGCTTACAACTTTATATTTATATTTTTATTGTGTGCTAAAAAAAACAGATCCTATTTAGCTAAGGACATCAATAAACTCTCTTTTTTTTTTTCTTTTAATATTTTATTGCAAACCGTAAAAGCCAAAAAGATATATGTTTTTATTGATCATTAGACTAAACATGTTCAACTTGTTATGAAACAAGCTAAAATATCATGTAGCCTTCTCATTTCATTTATTTAAAAGCTCCAAAATAAACAAAGAAAGGAAGCAAAGAAAGATCAAGAACAAAACCGAAAATAAAAGTAAAATGAAGAAATACATAAAATTCAAAGAAAACTTTATTTCATGAAAAGGGTACATTGCTTGGCTCCTTGGAGCCTACATGATTTTAGGTATTAATTACCTAATTCTTTTGCTACTGTTGAGAAGAACAAGTTTCTTTTTTCTTCTTTCTTTTCTTTTTCTAGCTAGCCTATTAGAGAGAGGGAGGAGCAGTGGTTTTATCTCTAACTGGTGGTAGTGTTGTATATCTCGGGTTATCTGGTGGTGTTGTTGTATATCTTTCTTTTCTTCTGAATTTGATGCTCTTATATAGGCTAGAGCAAGAGGTTTTAGGGTTTAGGCATGGGTCTATGCTGGCATGATCTTCACCTTTCAAATCCTTCATTTTGATTTAATGCTTCAGATCCTTTGCTTATGTATTAAGCCTTCATTTGCAGGTGCTCTGGCCAATAAGCAGCAGCCATGTTGGTCATTCATACATTGAATCTCATCTTGACCCTTCATGTATTTCACTCAAGGGCTTTGATTTTCCAGCCAAGGTGCATGCCTCCCCTCATGCATGGGAGGGAGATTCTTCTAATTTGTCATGTAGCATTGGCTCTAGGACAGGTGTGCAATGGGTTAATTTAGCTCAGAGGCGCCAGTTGCAGGATGGTGTGGTGTTCTTTAAGCTAAACCGGCCTTATCGTGGGCTATGGCTGTTTAATACCTTCTGGCCATTGAGAGAGCAACACAAGGACGGCACAATATAGCATTAACATGCCCTCCATGGCATCACATTCATTTCTTTGTTAATTTCCATTTCCGGATTGATTGAGTATCTCCTTTTGATGCCCGTCGGGTGTCATTTTCCAAATCAGGCAACACCCTTCAATGCACCTTCAATTAAAGGTTGCAGTGGTCACATGAAATCCCAACGACACCCTTTAAGGCTTCTGGAAGGTGCAATTACCTTCGGCTCATCCCAATTCAACCCACACCCGATAGTGAGTAAAAATCCAAATTCATTTTAGTGCCCTCTTCTTTTGCTAATTACACTAGCAGGGAGCATCGCAAGGGGGTTAAGAATGAATGTGTGTTATCAATTCGAGCTTTGCTATCACGAATAACAATTTCCCAGTTTCGGGTCGTGCCTTTCACCATTGCTTCCCTTCTTGTCAGTTGACCGAGAGGTAATTTTACTCACCTCCTAGCTTTCTCCTTACTGAGTCATGTAGAAACACAAGAGGAGCTCATGTGGTTCAGTCCAATTTCTCCTCCTCCCTTCTCCATTGTCGGGTACCAGGAAGCTTAGATGCTTAGAGGTTGAAGAGAGGACTGACAGTCTCGGGCCCACCTGTCGGCCTCGCTAAATAATGGGGAGCGGTTCCCTTTGTTATGTTCCATCCTTTGGGTATAGATGTTTCACCGTAGACCGCATATGGTTCTCTACTGGTTCAGTGCACTCCGAGTCCACGGGGAATGAAGGGTTCATTTTAGTTAAGGCGCTGGGGTTTAATTTCTTTCGGGTTTGTTTGAACATGGTTCATAGTAAACCGTTAGACCGACAGTTTGGCTCACAAGTTCAGTCTCAGTGAACCGAGTCTATCTATTTCATGGTGTCAGCGCAATTGAACTTCTTTGGCTGACTGATGGGCCCATGTTGTAAGGTGCAGGTTCTGTACACCCAACTTGTACCCAGGGAAGTATGCTTAGTGCTATAGGTCCCCAGAGCCATGTGGCACCAATCAGAGGCCTCTGTTTTATAAATTTGATATCTTTCTAACCATTTTGAATTAGGAGATGGGCCATACATCAAAATTCATGATTATTTGAATAGCATTTAATCATGTATTTTGTCTAGCAAATTTCATTTCCTATTTTGTGGTATTGTGCCAAATTAAAGTATGATTAGACCTTTAATTGACCAATTTATTTAGTTGAGTGGTATTTTTGTCCAAACAACTATGGTTCTGACTTTTTAGGGTCAAACATGGACTAATTAACGCTCATTTAGGTTGCCAAAAGTCGGTCTGGAAGAGGGGACAAGTCGGTGGTTCTTCTCTACTGTTGCCATTAGAATTTACCGAGCATAATATGAAGATAAATGTTTTAATAAATTATATTTCATGTTCAAGAGTTGAATGAAGGAGAAGGATGCTAAAAAAAAGCAAGAGTCCGATAAAAAGTTCGACAAATCAAATGTTTTTTCTATGGAATCAAAAAAATTTGAATCTTATTCTATGGAATCAAAAAATTCAAATAGAACCGATCAACAATCGAGATCGGTTAATAGTTAACCAATCTTGAATGTCATCAGAATCGGTTTTGTTAATAAACCGATCTTGATTTACTTATCTGCAGTTTTTTGATATTTTTAAAGCAACACATATGAAAAACAATTACTTGTTCAAATTTTTATTTTTTCTGCTTACTATATGGCTTTATATTGAAAATGTCAAATCTGGACAAATTGACGCTCATTTAGGTTGCCACAAGTCTGTAGGTCTGGAAGAGGGGACAAGTGGGTGGTTCTTCCCTGCTGTTGGCATTAGGATTTACCGAGCCTAACATGAAGATAAATGTTTTAATAAATTGTATTTTATGTGCAAGAGTTGAATGAAGGAGAAGGACATTAAAAAAAAAGCAAGAGTCCGATGAAAAGTTCGACAAATCATATGTTTCTTCTATGGAATTGAAAAAATTTGAATCTTATTCTATGGAATCAAAAAATTCAAATAGAACCGATCAACAATCAAGATCGGTTAATAGTTAACCGATCTTGATTGTTATCAGGATCAGTTTATACATAAGACCGATCCTGATTGACTTTCTATAATTTTTTTTTTACAGCAACATATATGAAAAAGAATTATTTGTTCAAATTTTTATTTTTGTCGGCTTATTATATGGCTTTATATTGAAAATATCAAATCTGGACAAATTGACATGCGAGGTCAAGTGCGTGGTTCTTCCCTACTTAATTAGGTCTGGAAGAGAGGTAAAGTGTGGGTGGTTCTTCTCTTTCGGTGCCATTAGGATTTACCGAGCCTAATATGAAGATACATGTTTTAATAAATTATATTTCATGCCGAGACGCCAAGTGCAGGAGGGAGTCGAGAAAAGTGAGTCAAAAGAGGGGTAGCTACTATTGTTTAATGAAATTAACTCATTTACTAAAATTTGAAAGTCGTTTATTAAAATGCCGTTCTATGGAAGAGCCTAATATGAAGATACATGTTCTAATAATTATATTTCATGTTGAAGAGTTCGACAAATCATATGTTTCTTCCAAGGAATCGAAAATTTTTAATGTTATTCTATGGAATCAAAAAATTCATATGTTCCTTCTATGAAGTGGAAAATATTTATCAGGATCGGTTATATTATAGCCGATCTTGACTGTTAACTGTCAGGATCGGATAATAAAAAACCGCTTCTGATACTTAACAATCAAGATTGGTGTTCAGGTTAACCGATATTGTTTATTATCCGGATCGGTTTAATAATTATCCGATCCTGATACTGATTATCTAGATCGGTTGATAAGGAAACCGATCTTGATACCTGACAATCAAGATCGGTGATCATTTTTACCCGATTCCAAAGGTATTAGAGTCAGTTTTTTACTTTAACCGATCCTGATGAGGCGATACTGTTTCCACATTTTCCACTAGTGTGAATAGGTTGAACTTTGAATCTTTGATATATTTAATAGCTCATTTAAATTTTTTGAATTGCTTGAATAGCTTGAATTGTTTGAATGACATATAATTGCTTGAATTGCTCGAATAGCTTGAATTGTTTGAATTGTTTAAATTGCTTGAATAACTTGAATTGTTTAAATGAGAACTAAGCTCATTTTCTTGTTCTCATGTGGACCAATTAGTAAGGTAACACTAATTTTTTCTTTAAATTTGTTAATAAAGTATGTAAAAGAATATTTGTTATAAGAATATTTCTTTAAAAGCTCATTTTTTGATATGTAAAAGAATATTTGTTATAAACTTTTGACTTAGTTGAAACCTTTTATGTTTATTTATATTATATTGATTTCTTGTTTATTTTAATTGATGATAATGGCATAATGGTATATGGAAAATTATATATAATGGCATATGAAAATTTTTGACGGCACAGTGCCAATGCATTTTTATTTTTACAATATTTGAAATGCTTGCTATTTTCTTGAATTGTGTCTTGAATCCGTATTCGAACCCGAACCCGTTAGTTTATTCGAATCCAAATCCAGTTTTTACCTAAATCCTAGCTTCGCCACTGGTTGTGATGCAAATAATAATAGAATTTTGCAATTTAGCATGTATTCATAATTTCTTAAAAAAGAAAAAGAAATGATAAAAAAAAAAGGTAAACCGAAAATATATAGCTTTCACGGCTCAGTCAAATCATCATCCTCCAATTTATTCTTTTTAGATGCTACGTACATAGGGGTGTAAACGTATGGGTCGGGTGGAAGCATTTTCATATCCGTACTCTTTACAAATTATTCTTAGCCGTACTCTACCCTTATCCGTTATGGTTGTCGGATAATAAAACAGTAGCGGGTAACTAACAAGTAATACTAATATAATAATTATTTTTATTATTTATTAAATAAAATATTAAAACATATACATTCATTAAACACATGAGTAGAACTAGGGTGCTCCTAAGCTCACCAAGCCCTTCCGTGAGCGCGACTCTAAAACCTATCGAATTGACTTCAAACGACATTTTCAAACCGTTAGATGTTCAATCTATATTAAAATGTGCTTGGAGACCAAATTTTACATTTTTTGGAATTTTTTTACTATTTATTAAGATGGTTTGAAAATCGCTGTTTTTATTAAAATTCTGCACCATTGGAAAACAGCGATTTTCAAACCATCTTAATAAATAGTAAAAAAATTCTAAAAAATGTAAAATTTGGTCTCCAAGCACATTTTAATATAGATTGAACATCTAACGGTTTGAAAATGTCGTTTGAAGTCAATTCGATAGGTTTTAGAGTCGCGCTCACGAAGGGCTTGGTGAGCTTAGGAGCACCCTAGTTCTACTCTAAACACATATATAGTACTTTATTAAAATATAAATTCTGATCATGCTAACACACACACACACACATATATATATTAATTACCCGATCGGATAATGGGTACGAAATATATAGACTTTATCCGTACCCTTACCTGTTTAGATAACGAAACGAAATGTTTACCCGTACCAGTACCCGTTAAGCTTAAAAAAAAAATCTTATCCCTATTAGTTTTATCGGATACGGTACAGATACAGATCGCGTAAATAGATAAAATGATGCCATTGACACCCTACAGGTACATGATCTTTTCGAATCACTTACAAATACACTTTTGAAAGATTTTTATTTTTATTTTTGTTGGTTTAGGTTAGACGACGTACGTCAGGCGCATGTGCTGCCAGTAGTTACCACAAGTCCTTTTATTTCTTTTTTTTTTAAGCATGATAGTAGCTATCAAGTCCTTTTATTTCTTGAAAAAGGTTATTCCGGGCCGGATGAGATATCAGTTTTGCAAAATCAAGTTTGATTCTAGTTGTTTTGAATGTATTTAGGAAGCTTCGGTTCTGAGACTCAATGTAGTTCGGCGGAAATCATATTTCATGAGATCACCATATCAACTACTATCAACAAGAACTCCGGCTCTCATTTTTTACTATATATGTGACATTTCATAATCTAAATATGTGGATTTTGCATCTAATGTATTACCGAAACCTCGGATAAATGTCACTATTTGTTTCATCTTGTATATATCTTCGCCGTCTGAATTGAGCAAGAGTCTTTTTTTTTTTTTTTTAAAGGCAAAAACCCGTTTCATATATTAAAACTGGTAAGTTACAATTGAACATAGTCTTATCGCTTGTTAAAATAATTTTTGAGAAATTATTATTGTGTCATAGGTAACTGTGGGTCTGTTGTTGACATTTTCGGCACAAGGATTAGGGACGGAATTAGAAAATTTAGATAGGGAGGCTAAATTTAAAATATATAATGCATGGTAAAGACTTAAATCCAAGTAAGTCTTCCACTAGACTACAAACACATATATGATAGCAATGCCTATCGCATGAATTATTTTCAACCAAAGAAAAGTCTATATTGTTTACTGACTAAAAAGTCTGTTTCTTTTCCTTTCGCATGATAGCAATGCCAGACTAAAAAGTCTCACAACAGCTAGAGATTCACTGGACTCAAATTGTTTTTTAATTACCACTTCAAGTTCATTTCTTAACTTCATTATTCAAAAACCTCCGGCGTTAGTCATAGGTAACTGTGGGTCTGTTGTTGATATTTTCAGCACAAGGATTAGAGACGGAATTAGAAAATTTAGATAGGAAGCTAATTTAAAATATATAATGCATGGTGAAGACTTAAATCCAAGTAAGTCTTCCACTATAATAGCAATGCCTATCGCATGAATTATTTTCAACCAAAGAAAAGTCTATATTGTTTACTGACTAAAAAGTCTGTTTCTTTTCCTTTCGCATGATAGCAATGCTAGACTAAAAAGTCTCCCAACAGCTAGAGATCCGACATTTTTATTAATATCCAAAGTTTAATACAAATTATTAATTATACTCAGAATCTGACCAATTATCGAAATATACCCAAGCCGGCCAGAAAATGGTCAGCTTAGGTTCCTCCCTAAGCCGGCCATTTTCTGGCCGGCTTGGTACCTTTTTTTTTTTTTTTTTTTTTTCCCGCATTTCACCCTTTATATACCCCTTTTTCTCTCTCTCCTCTCACAATTCTCTCATCTCTCAACCGAATTCTCTCTTCTTTGAGGTAATTTTTTTTTTAATCTAATTTAATTTTTAATTTATTTATTTTAGGATTTAGGATTTAGGTTTTAGGTGTTATAATTTAGATTATGTTGTTGTAATTTAGTGTAATTAGCTAAGTTAACCAATATTTAGTGTATTTTGGTCATTTTGACCATAATTAGGCTTATTAAGGGTAATTTTACCGAAATTAGCACAATTGATCAATATTTAGGGTATTGTGGTCCTTTTTACCATAATTAGGCTAATTAAGCGTTAGTGTAATTAGCACATATGACCAATATTTAGGGTATTTTGGCTTTTTTACCATAGTTATGCTGATTAAGCGTAATTTTACTGAAATTAGCACGTTTGACCAATATTTAGGGTATTTTGGTCCTTTTTACCATAATTAGGCTAATTAAGCGTAATTTAGTGTAATTAGCACAGATGACCAATATTTAGGGTATTTTGGCTTTTTTACCATAGTTATACTGATTAAGCGTAATTTTACTGAAATTAGCACGTTTGACCAATATTTAGGGTATTTTGGTCTTTTTTACCATAATTAGGCTGATTAAGCGTAATTTAGTGTAATTAGCACATATGACCAATATTTAGGGTATTTTAGCCTTTTTTTTATCATAATTATACTGATCAAGCATAATTTCACCGAAATTAGGTTATTTTAGATATCAGGATGCCTAGAGCACGGCCTACCCAGCGTCCAGTAGTGGACGAGCCGATCAGTACTAGCAGCACGGAGCACACCAGTCCTCTCCTGTGGATTCCCCATAGCGAGCACCGAGTCTCACTGGCTTCTCGTGAGGTACGTTCCTTTTCTTATATTTGCAATAAATTTTGTTGAGTTTAAATTTTATTATGTTATCACCATGCGGATTACCTTTTTCAACTCAGGACACAGAGAGATGACAGTGACTCTCCAGGATGTGAGTGCTCTCTGGAGTTTGTCTATCCGTGGCACACCCGTCGGCGGCGTCTCTGACAGCACCAGATTCGCAGGTTATGTCGAGGAGTTGTTGGGAGCTGAGCCTTCCTATATAATTGGGGAACATGGGAGGTCGAAGTTCCATTTGCGGATGACGAGGTTACGGCAGCACTTCATCGCGGGTCTCTCGGCAGATTCCACCGAGCTGGAGATTCAGAGGTAAATTTTATAACTTGTTTCTACTAATTAATTTATAATACGATGATTCTATTAGAATTTTTATATGTTTTGTATTGCAGATATACACGGGGCTACGTGATGGACCTTTTTGGTTCTGTCATGTTTCCTGATTCCAGCGGTGATCAGATACCGATGATGTATCTCCCGTTGCTGATAGACCTTGAGCAGCCGTCGTCGTACAACTGGGGTGGAGCTGTCCTGGCGTATCTGTACTCCCACCTGTGTCGTAGTAGTGAGGTAAGTTACCAGCTCTTATTTTAGTGTAAATTATTTAATCAATCAATCCATCAAAATACACTGACGTGTAATGTTCTTGAAAATGAAGCCGACGGCGAAGCAGATGTACTGGCCGGTACTCCTGCTTCAGCACTGGTCGTGGTCACGGCTACCGGTGGGCCGTCCTATCCCCAGTGAGGCGCCTGATTGGGGAGAACCAGATGTGTTTAGATGCCCGGCATACGCAAAGAAGTGGTACGGTTTCCACCACTACCAGGATCGGACCCACGGTGCTATCGTTGGGATCAGGCCAGTCCGATCAGAGCTTCAGAGTTTGCCTGAGGCTCTTGTTGAGTGGATGCCGTACGATCAGTTGTACGAGGAGTTCCTCTTGCCAGGCAGTGTGACTGACGAGCAGGAGCGGGCGATGTGGTTCTATCGAGGTCCACTCATACATTTCTGGACAGTGGAGCACCACTATCCAGATCGGGTGCTCCGCCAGTTTGGTGAGCGGCGTTGATTTCCAGAGACCCATCTTTGCCGAGTTCCACGCACAAAGACCTACACAGGTAAGTCATAGTCTATTGTATTTATTGTTAAATACATCATATTACTTGATAGCTTTTTATTGCAACTAACGTCTTCCTTACAGCGTTACCCACCGAGGACGACTGGATAGGGACTGGAGCACCCATTACGATGCATACTACGGGACGGCCCAGGATCCTCAGTATATAGACTTCTATCACAAGCCAGATGTGTATCTGCAGACCCAGGGGGATCCCCAGTTGAGGTACGATGTATGGTACATGCAGGTCTGCATGGCGAGTGTCTATCTGCAGGGTGATTACGGTGCCATCTCAGCGACAGGATCAAAACGGATGATGGTTATCCCAACGGTCGTGCATGGGCTCGCCAGGTAAAGCACCTAAAACCACATAGTTTTGGTCTAACTTAGTAGTACATCAAGGTTTGATCTGACATGCCAAATTTTTTTCAGCTTTTGGCCGCGATCAAGGAGTGCGGGCATGGGATTCGCATGCTGGGAAAGAAGAACTGGAGACGGCTTAGGTACCGCACCCTCAAGAAGAATGCGAATGTGGTTGAGGATGCCGGGCACGGTGGAAAGATCATCGGTATGCTGCGAGACGCCAGAGAGAACATCAACTGGCGTGAGATAGATCCGCAGGAACCCGATCCGAGCCCGGTTCTGCTAGATGATATGTCATCTTCCCCCGATTCACATTCAGAGTGGGACTACCATCGTTGGGTATTGTCCGACATTGGGTGGACGGCATGGTACGACGAGCATGGACGTCCGGTGCAGCCTCATATATGTCATACTTCAGTATCTGTCAGGTTTTAATAAATTTTTTCATTCAGATCAAATTTAATAATTTATGTGTATGATTGCAGGGTCCAGCAGAGATGCCACCACAGCCACCACCTGCGGAGACTGATACTTCTGAGTACGAGTCCCTCTCGTGCAGTCTCCATGAGTTCGAGGAGAGTTTCATGTCGGCACCGGCATGGCCCCGATATGGCACAGAGATGCTACATAATGGAGAGGCTAGTGGTAGCGGGTCTCATACTCAGCCTGCCTTTGGGACTGGGTTTGCCGCATCTATCTTCGCTACACCTCCGCCAGTACCGACAGTCTCCACGGGCGATGCCAGATGGGATACTGCCGAGAATATACTGAGCCCGAGAGAGATGGAGCCTGGCCGCGCTGGCGCCGGGCGAACGCCGGAGTACCGCCTCAGCGATATTCCCCCTCTCCGTTTTAGTTGTATTTTTACTAGTTTTGTACTATTTATATTTGATATACTATTTATGTTTGGTATATTTGGATTATCCTATATTTCGGTTCTTGTGTATGTGTGCTTTTATGGTACTATTTTTATATTTTACAGATCAAAATAAATTATCATGATAATGCTAAACAGAAAATATAACAACATTAAAATAGTAGCACAACATAAAAAATAGTAGCACAATATAGCGTATTGTAAAGTAATGTAATGTAAATTAGCGTAATTTAACATAATATAGTGTTATTCAATATAATTTCAATTAATATAGCATATTTTAGTATAAATATGCTAATTATATATCAAAAGAAGTAATATAACAAAAAATTTAAACAAAAAATTTCAAATTTTCAGTGTTTAATTTCAATACTTTGATCTTCATAATGTCTCTCTCTAAAAACCGGGAAAAAAAAAAAAAAAAGGTACCAAGCCGGCCAGAAAATGGCCGGCTTAGGGAGGGACCTAAGCCGGCCATTTTCTGGCCGGCTTGGGTATATTTCGATAATTGGTCAGATTCTGGGTATAATTAATAATTTGTATTAAACTTTGGATATTAATAAAAATGTCGGGCTAGAGATTCACTGGACTCAAATTGTTTTTTAATTATCACTTCAAGTTCATTTCTTAACTTCATTATCCAAAAACCTCTTTTGTCGCCGGCGTTTGTCATAGGTAATTGTGGGTCTGTTGTTGACATTTTCGGCACAAGGATTAGGAACGGAATTCGAAAATTTAGATACGGGGGCTAAATTTAAAGTATATAATGCATGGTAAAGATTTAAATCCAAGTCTTCCACTAGACTACAAACACTTATATGATAATTTATAAGGAGGTTGAACTATATAGAAATATAATTAAACACTGAACATTTTGCATATATATGATTAAATTTTTTTTTTAAATTATGGGGTGGCTAAATTAAACAGTTTATTGGGCCCATCAGACTTTTTTATCAAATCTTTCGTGTTTTATTCTCTTAAAATAAATTAAACTGTTTCAATAATTTGAGCCCATCAGACTGTTTATTGGGCCTAAATTCTAGCCAGAAATACAAGAATAACTGCACAAATCTAAGACCACATGGGCTTACTACATAAAGCAAACCACTGAACACATATTGTACGTACCAGTTAAAAAAGTTATGAAGTCATACAATAAAGTTAAGAACTAGCGAACCACTGAACACACATTGTACGTACCAGTTAAAAAATTAAAAAGTCAGACAATAAGGTTAAAATCTGGCAAACCACTGAACACATATTGTACGTACCAGTTAAAAAAGTTACAAAAAGGCATACAATAAAGATTAGCATGGCCCTGCAGTAGAAATGGTCCAAATATTTTAAGCCTCTGCTAAGTTCTCAAAAAAAAAAAAAAAAAGTTCAAAACTACTAAGAAACCTTATGCCCGTGTAGTGGAACTACTACTGCTATGTAGCCAATGTTCTATGCCTACCAAAGGCTACAGATTACCCATAAAGACAATAATTCAATTTAGCATTGCACCAACAAATAATAATTGGCCCTTGAAAGATTACTGGGGAATCTTGTTAAGCTTGCAGTACTGATAATCCTTATACTTTTTGGCCTTGTACTTAGCTGGGATCTCGTCGCTGACAAATTGCGGCAGTGGCCCGACTACCATATCTTCTGGCGGCTCACAAAACACTGGCCATGATATGCGCGTGTCATCCTTCGTTACTGTACTACGATGCAGCACGCCCTTGTAGTTCCCATTGCTTAAAATCTACCAATACAATTAGTTCATATACTGTAATTAGATCTCTTTCCAAATTAAATAGGAGTTTTTCGACTGAGAAAATATGAGTATATATATACTGTTTTGAAAATTAGAATCATAAGAACAATTAATATTTTGAACTTCTACCTCAATCTGGTCCCCAATGTGCACGATAATTGCATTTGGAATGTACCTTGCATTGATCCAATGGTCATCTTTAAATACCTGCAACCCTTGAACTTCATTTGGTACCAGGAGTGTGATTGCCGACATGTCAGTGTGAGCAGGCACGCCAAGAGCTAGGTCCGGACAGGGGCATGGTGGATAGTAGTTGATCTTGAGCAGAAATCTAAGGTTATCTCCACCTGAAGCTTCCTTCAAAACATTCGCATCCAATCGTAGACCTAACGAGAGATACTCTAAAAGCTGATCCACCAATGGAACCATGTATTTGGTATACTCCTCATTCACATGCCTGACATTTAGTACTAGGGTTAGAACAAAGTTAAGACCTTTCTCCTTCATGATCTGATAACGAATGCATGGTCTTGTTTTATTCATTTTGATATTAATTTTTAGTATAGATATATGCATAGCAACAAATGGTTTGGAAACTCGGACGATTCCGAGTCAACTCGGCCAAGTCAATCTGGTATCGGTCGGGTCCAGTCCGAGTTTCATCTGAGTCTCGCACCCATGCAATTTTTTCAGCAAGATTCAGTTGAACAGTGTTTGACTAGGCCGAGTTATCCAATTTTCAGGCCGAGTCATGCCGAGTTAGACCGAGTCAAGCCGAGTTTCACCCGAGTCAGGCCGAGTCAGTACCATGGGCAGTGAAATCATGAAAATCAACAGGCAAACTGTTTGTTGGTAAGAAGAGAAGTGTCTGTCAGGCCGAGTCATTATCAAAAGGCAACTTAATTAATTCTTTTTAGCTTTACATGAAGCTTAATTGTCATTATCAAAAGGCATGAATGATTCATCTTATTTGAAGTGCCGAGTGTTTTTGTAAATACTTAGCATGGTGATAGTTTATAATTTTTTATAATGTACAAATGCGATCATCCCCTTTCGATGTACACCGTCCCCTTTCCATGATTGACCAAAGGACCTATAATTGACTAAAGTGCACCATCCCCTTTCCATGATTAATTATTACTTTGCCGTAAACTAGAATTAGAATATATTTTAGATGTTCGGATTTTACGGATATCCTCATTAAAATATATTAATTTATGTAAAAACACAATAACAATAAAATTAGAATAAATAATATAAATATCATACAACAAGCTAGCTAGGTTTTAATAATTCAAAAATTAAAATCAGCAAGGTATCACATTAATTTTATCATAATATCACTATTAATTTACAAATTCATTTAAGAAATTCATGTAGAACAGTCAGGTCATGTTATGCTCGACTATTTTTACAAAATCTGCATTCAATATATTTTAGCCGGGTTAATCAAAATTTTTATCTGTATCTAATTAATGTGATTCTAAATTTTTGGATCCGATGGTCGGATTTCGCTTACACCCCTAACTATTATGTGTGTGAAATATGTTCAAAATTCTGAATTAATGTAGAACTTTAATTAAGTGTTAGTAAATAATTAATATATATATACCTAATTAAAATGATCCGATGATAATAGCAGGGAGAGAGATCAAACCTATAGTCGGGTGGATTATCCGGCCAGAAGGCGTGATTGATCTGCGACTGCGGCCATATGTTATGGAACAAGAAATCAACCCAATTCTTGGTGCCTTGCTGCTGTTTGTTCGTCAGCCTTGAACCATACCCTTCGAGTCGCCCGGGTACCATCGCGACCTTTTCTTTTTCTTTTTGAGGCAACTCGAAGAACTTCTTACCAACCCTCTGCAACTCCTGAATCACCACGGGAGGAATCCCGTGGTTCATGACCTGAAAAATACCCCATTCCCGACTTGCTTTAACAATTTCATCAATGATTTGGTCTCGGTTTGTGTTGGCCAGGTCGATCAATGGTATGTCCGGACCTGGCCCGTGGAATGTAGTAACGCCAGGTTGTTCATTGACAGATCGGATGAACTCAGCTGGGATTGTGTTGGCATCCTTGCTCACGGATGCTACGCATTGCACCGTATCCACCCCCATGGTTTTAGACTTTCAAAAAATAAATATTAATTTTTGTTGTTGAAGAGAGAAAAGGTGTTTGATAAAAATAGGCTGATTGATGGGAAGAGAGAGAAGTTAGGCTATATATATATATATACATGTGGCTGTGTGGATCGAGTTCTTCAATTTTTCCATATGATCTGCTTTAACCATAAAGAGCCTGTTATGTTGTATTAAAAGGTCCTCTTAGTATAGGACATTGATTAAGTGTAAAAGGGATTAAAAGGCATGTCAAAAGATTCATACATGCGGTGTTGTGATGCAAATAATAATAGAATTTTGCAATTTAGCATGTATTCATAATTTCTTAAAAAAGAAAAGAAATGATAAAAAAAAAAGATAAACCGAAAATATATAGCTTTCAGGGCTCAGTCAAATCATCATCCTCCAATTTATTCTTTTTAGAGGCTACGTACACAGGGGTGTCAACGTAAGGATCGGGTGGAAACATTTTCATATCCGTACCCGTTACAAATTGTTCTTAGCCGTACTCTATTCTTACCCGTTATGGTTGTCGGATAACGAAACGGTAGCGGATAAATAACAATTATTACTAATATAATAATTATTTTTATTATTTATTAAATAAAATATTAAAACATATACATTAATTAAACACATATATAGTACATTATTGAAAAATAACTGATCATGCTAAGCGCAAGTAAATTAATTAAAATATTTTTTTCAATGCTTATTAATATATATAATTATCCGATCAGATAATGAATACGAAATAGACTTTATCCATATCCGTACCCGATAAGTTTACAAAAAAAAAATCTTACTCGTACCAGTTTTATCGGATACGGTACGGATCGGGTAAACGGATAAAAGGGTGCCATTGACACCCCTGTACGACGTACATGATCCTTTCGAATCACTTTTTTACAAATACACGTACTTTTGAAAGATTTTTATTTTTATTTTTGTGGGTTTAGGTTAGACGACGTACGTCAGGCCCATGTGCTGCCGGTAGTTACCACAAGTTCTTTTATTTCTTGAAAAAGGTAATTCCGGGCCGGATGAGATATCAGTTTTGAAAAATCAAGTTTGATTCTAGTTGTTTTAAATGTATTCAGGAAGTTTCGATTCTGAGACTCAATGTAGTAGCGGCGGAAATCATATTTCAGATATGAGTAATTGTAACGTTTCATGTAACATTAATTTCATTTCGAATAAGAGTCTATTTCAGTCCTAACTAATTCGTGGAAACCACTTCACAAAACAGATCGCCAACGTAATTGCAAAGATTCTTTCTCAGAAAAGAAATTGTGAAGATTCATGAGATCACCATATCAACTACTATCAACAAGAACTCCGGCTCTCATTTTTTACTATATATATATGTCACATTTCATAATCTAAATACGTGGGTTTTGCACCTAATGTACTACCGAAACCTCGGATAAATGTCACTATTTGTTTCATTCTTGTATATATCTTCGCTGTATGAATTGAGCAAGAGTCTTTTTTTTTTAAAGGCAAAAGCCCGTTTCGTATATTGAAACTGGTAAGTTACAATTGAACATAGTCTTATCGCTTGTTAAAATCATTTTTGAGAAATTATTATTGCTTGATAATAAATCTTTTGTGATTTTTTAAAATAAGAACTTTCATTAATTTCCACATCCATTCTTTATAAAATATGTGTTTAATTTGTTGAAATTGAGCCTACAGTTTTATACAGAGAGGAGACTCCTCTTCATTTGTGCTAAGCATACATTTCAAATCATTTATGAATTAAAAATTAAATAGCCAGATTTGCTAGACTTATCTACTGTATGAACTAAATCAAATATTGAGTAACATATTTTTATTTTAATATGACAAAAAGAAAGCCGCTAACCTTAAAAAAAAAATATGACAAACAGTTCGCACCACAAAATAAACCACAACTGGTTGTTTGTGAAGGCCAGCTACAACTCTAAGGTTGAGATAAGCCAAACCTTCATCTTCTTATTTAGTTTCACTAAACAATACAATTAATGCCCATCAAAGGGTTTATTTGAACTATAAGAACATAGTTGACAATTAATTAAAATTATTGAGGAATCTTGTTGAGCTTGCAGTACTCATAATCCTTGAACTTCTTGGTTTTGTACTTGGCCGGATTTTCATCGCTGACAAGTTGAGGCAGCGGCCCGATGACAAGGTCCTCTTGTGGCTCACAAAACACTGGCCATGACATGCGGGTCTGGTCTTTGTTCACCGTGCTCCTGTGCCATACACTCTTGTACTTACCATTGCTTAATATCTGTCAATAAACATAGTAATTAAGTAAAAAAATAGTAAATTAACAAGTTTGGAGAAATTAACTTCTACTTGTGTAAACAATTATGTACCTCAAACTGGTCACCGATATGCACGATAATCGCGTTGGGAATGTACTTGGCGTCGACCCAGTGGTTGTCCTGGAGAACCTGTAAGCCTTGAACTTCATTGGGCACCAAAAGGGTGAGGGTTGACATGTCAGAGTGTGCTGCAACACCTAAGGCAAGGTCGGGGCGGGGACACGGCGGATAGTAGTTGATTTTGAGCAGAAATTTCTGGTTGTCGCCGCCTGACGCTTCCTTCAAAACATTGCTCTCTAAACCTAGTCCGGTTGAGAGGTGCTCAAAGAGGCGATGCACCAAGGGGACCAGATACTTGCTGTACTCTTCATGAGCTTTTCTGTTGTAACAGAAAAATGTACTTCTATGAATAATTAATAATTTTGCCAAACTGGTGCTCAAAGTTTGGTGTGTGTATATATACGCCAATGCCAATCATCCGTAATTTTCTTTTTGATAGAAAGATGAGGGTCAACTGGTAAGCCCTTAACTATTATTAATAACCGTAAAATGAGAGTAAATTTATGCTAAATAAATATAAGTTTACTTTCTTTATAAAAATGCAGTGCAATATATTGGATATGGTTACTTAAATGGAAACCTTGGGATAAAGGTTTTGATCATATGAAAAAAAGGCTTTCACTAGATCAAGGTGTCAAGTCCAATAAGTTAATAAAAATAAACATATATATTTCACCTGATATGAGTTCATTTTGCGTGGCCAAGTGCATCCACAATTTTGGGAAAACTAAGTTATGGTTATATTATATAGAAAAATAACATATCATAAATATCAAACCTGTACTCCGGCGGGCTCTGCGGCCAGACACTGTAATCAAGAATCTGCTGCGGCCAGATATTGTGGTATAGAAAATCGACCCATGTCTTCTTTCCTTCGGGTTCCCTGTGAAGCTTTGTGCCGTATCCCTCTTTCATCCCTGGTTTCTTCACAATCTTCTCCTTCTCATCCTGTGGTGCCAGCTCGAAGAACTCCTTTCCGACCCTCTGCATCTCCTTCACCACCTCTTCGGGGATGCCGTGATTTACCAACTGGAAAATGCCCCACTTATATGACGCTTCAACCATTTCACGCGTAAGCTGGTTCTTGTCTGGGTTGGCCAGGTCTATAACGGGTAGCTCTGGTACTGGTCCATTAAAGGTCGTTATGCCGGGTTGCTCGTGCTCTGACCGGATGAACTCTGGCGGTATTACGCCAAGGCTATTGCTCAGAGATGCTATGGTTTGCACCCTTTCTACCTCCATAGTTTCCAAATTGAAATTAAGATATATGTTTTTGAAAGTTCAAATTATGAATGAACGTAATACTTTTCTTAAACGATGGGATGGAGAGGCATGGGATATATTGTGGTATATATATAGATGAATGAAATTATAATGGTTGGTTTGTTCTGTGGCTGAAACTGCCCACAGGTCATACTAGGCACTGTAATTCCACTTTTTGTTTGATCAGGAGTCATGACTTCAAAATCAACGGAAAAGATCAAAAGATGTTGTATAACTTGTGAATCATATCTTCCTCATATAAGTCTGACGCCTCAGTTTAAATTGTCAATAATACTCCTAGTACAGCCTTTTTTTATAAAAATAGGAGTTGTTTACTAAATCAAAACTAATAGTAAGCATGCATGTACCAGACTGGATTGTATTAGTTTGCATTATTGAATCATTATACAACTTGTTTGGAAGAAATTAGGATCCCTAAGAGAGTAGTTTTGGCTTCATACAACGCACAAATTATAGAATCAAAACAACACTACATATAGTTAATGTGCTGCTGCATGAAGCCAAATAAACTGCTCTGCTAAAATCTTTACCTCCAATAAACCTAGCTAGATTGTGCTTATGAGTTTAGAATACCTCTCCAGTTCGGCTCTAGATCTGGAGTTGAGATTACAATCAACGGATCATTGAGGATCATATTTATTTCACTTAATTTATATATATATTATGGTCAGGGGCGAAATCGGAAAATTGAGATTGGGCAGATTAGATGAATAAATTTCATATAAACTTTTTATATTATGAGGGAGACTAATAGTGATAATTTTTGCGAAAATTAAAAAATTTAAAGAATTAAAATGAAAATATTCAATTCATATATAGAAGGGCTTAACTACTTTTTACAACACTTCACTCTTAATTATGGCATTTTGGATTGGCTGAGGTTTTAAATCATCTGACTTAAATTTATTTTCTGATCTTGAATTATTAACTTAACTATTTCGTTAAGTTAATAGGACAAGGAAAATCCATTAATAGACGAAAAAATCCATTAATAAAATCAATTCAAAAAAAATTTGACAAGTTCTACAAAGAAGTTTTCTTTATTATTAACTTTTTTTTCTGTTTTTTTCACTCAATAATATATGAAAACAAACTCGCATAATTAGAAATTGGACAAACGAGATTTCCACGGTGTCGTCAAAAATTTATTAACAGATGTCGTATATTTGTTGTAGTAGCGATTTATGTCCATAATCGAAATACTAATATAAAAGAAAGACAAAATATCTATTTGATAGAGTTCCTTCTATTAATAAGAATCTTACATATAAAAAAATCCTCTATAAAAAAAATCAGAAGAGTTAACTAATAGCTTGATTTTGATTCGTCTTGAATTTTTAGGATGTCCGGGTTTTGGTTGGACTTGTACCTTTGGATTATATCCATTCGTCATTTTGGGTCGGATTCGGATTGTTTCGAGTCATGTGGATTAGTTTATTTTTTTGTAAAAAGTAACTTGTGTCAGACTTAATTAAAAATATCAGGTTGGGATAATTTTTCAAGTTGAGTCGGATTTTACCATATTTTTATTTGACGTCACCAAACTCTGTATTAAAATTTGAAACCTCTCCATTTGGTCAATAGAAAAAATCTTAACAACTTGAAAATGACATTCAACTTCACAAGTCCACCAATATCATTTTGGTCCGAGGAGGGTTAGGTAAGGTAGATATGTATTCTAGTTGGCAGTAACCAAGGAGTAATCGCTGAAGTCAAGGTTTATGACATTAAATTACAAGAATGAGACAATATTCGCGAGGGATACTGTTGTTATATCATCGCCAATACTCCCGTCGCTAATAGAAAAAGCACAATTCTGTCAGTATACCCTTACAAATAATCACTTTTTACCCTCGCGGATACTGTTCTATTCTTGTAGTGATTAGTTCATTAGTTGTGATAGAAGGGAATCAACACACGTACAGATCGTCTGATTTTGATAGAAATTTGTAATAGTACAAAAACAAGAGGAAAATTAGTGTGTAATTTGCTCATCAAGAGGATTTGGTGAGTACAACTTCAAAAATCTATCAGATTGGTTTAAAACGACGAATTCAAACTGTTAAAACTTGAAACCGATCTACTTCACAAGTGATGCCGAAATTTTTATTTATAACATTTTAAAAAAATAAATTAATAAAATAACCATTGTTTCTGGTCAATTCCATATCTAACACGGCCGCAGAATGCCGGAGCGGACCCGGGTCCGCACTATGCCGGAGCGGACCCTGTTCTTTATATTCCGAAAATGACAGCGAAATTTCATTTCACACTCTCACACCTTCTCTCCTGAGTTATCTGTAAGTTTTTTCTCTCTTCTTTTAAATTTTTTATTTTTATTTCAGTAGATTAATAATTTAATTAGAATAATTAATTTAGCAATAATTAAATTAGAATAATTTAATTAGAATAATTAATTTAAAATAATTAATTTAGTTAATTTTTAATTGTAGGTTTCTTCTGTATTGAATTGAAAAAATGGCTCTTATGGTATCCATCTACACTGGTGGGGATGTATTAACAGGTCCTAATGGGGTTTACTACAGTATTGGACCTGTTACTGTGATCCCGGTATTGCCAGGTACGGATTATTTGGGACTTAAATCAAGTATATGTCAGAATTTGGGGTTGGATCAGGGTCAGTATGACCTTAAAATTGATGCCAAAATTAGCATGCCGACTAGTTCGGCACAAATCTGGTTCCAACTATTTCCAGAATGAGGGAGTCTGGCAGGTATTGTATAACCAAACCATGAGTTTTTCTGGGGGTGCATACAAGATAATTGACCTATATGTGGAGGTTACCAGAGCCCGGCGTTCGAACCCAGTTCAGAGGTTAATCCAGGGTCGTAGTCGGGGTAACTCATCCGGCTCTAGTCCATCCCCTGTCCAAATTGACCAACCGTCCAGTAGTCGGGCCCCAGTTCAGAGAGACCGACCCTCCCGTCGGGCCCCATCCCAGACTGACCAGCCTTCATCTAGTCGGACCGCTCATTGGGGTCAAACTTGTAATCCGGATGAATCTGATGAAGAAGTGGATCCGGAAATACTAGAGGCAGAGGAAAATTGGGGTCATATTGATCCTGAGGGTATGAGCGATTATTCTGACCAGGAAGATACCGGGCCTGTGCTCGGAATATCAAGGAAATTCAAGATGGATCGTGGGTTTCAGATAATGGATCGCGGGTTTCAGCACCCGATTCATGCTTTCAACGACACATCAGGGTTTATGGAAGCCAATTCGGGTTTGTTTGGAAGTAGGGCAGAGTATGAGAATGAATTGTCCGAGGGACAAACATATGACTCAAAAGAGGAAATGAAGAGCGCAATTGCCAGGTTTCACATCCTTTGCAACAAAGAGGTAAAACCTACGCACAGTGACCGCACAAGAATGAGGTTCAAGTGCAAGGACAGTTACTGTGGGTGGTACATACTCGCAAGGGCCACCGGTTATGGAACACAGTGGCGTGTCTCCAAATGCCCAACACAACATTCATGCCACGCAGATGCGACAAGAACAGATCACGCCCAGTTGTCAGCTGCTATGGTTGCCGAGTGTATATCCGCTCACATGAGGAACGATGTCGACTTGAGTATTCAGGCTGTCCGAATTGCTGTTGCTGAAAGGTACAACGGTCAGATACTGTTGGGATTTCACGTGTATGCCTATGTGGTGAGAATTTAAAAATTTCCCATCACCACTTGGCTCAATACACAAAAGATCTTATTTTACAACAAAAGCGAACAAGATTTTCTTAAACAAACTAATGTGTACTAAATTAATATAAATTAATCTCATCTAATTTATTGCAAGAGAAAATAATAGAAACCTTTACCTAAAGAGATTGTCAAATCTCTTGATGGAGAGAAGCCGGTTTCCCTTCTAGATCTCGTGTTATTCTTGAAAAACGCCTCTTAGTTCACCTTGAACCTAAACAACGAACTTACACACCTCTTAGATAGATGGATGTGAAGTTCAAGGCTTAGATCCAACCACCTAATGATCTTCAAATCAACAAGCTATTTGATTTCTTGGTGGCTAAACCTAACAAGAAGATATGAGAGAAAAATGTGTAATTTTCGGCCAAGTAAGGAAGCACCTTCTTAGTATTTTGGCCTTGAGAAAAAGTTGGCTGCTCAAGAGGAATTTCGGCCAAGGAAGAAGAGCAGAATTTTTCTCACAAATTTCCTTAATTACACCCCTTAAAATAGGCAAGGGGTTAGGGCTATCATTTGTGTAAAGTTTGAACTATTTACACAATTGCCACTAGCCTTATTTAGCTATTTTATCATCTCTAATCTCATCTTGTGATTGATTTAATAAATTAATTTATGAACAAATAATATTAATCATATTATTCAATTATGCAATATTCTTATTATTCTTATAATGCATTCAAACATTATACCAAATAATATTTGCATAACTTCACAAATTTATTTATGATCTAAGCATGTCATATTATGACATTTTATTTTAGTATTTCATCTCATGTATTTTATCTAATACATCATTATGAAATATAAAATACTTATTGTTTCTCTTCAGTTGGTGTGACCGTACAGAGGATCTATGTCATCTTGGCAATAATATAAAACTTTATATTATTGACTATAAGAGGTTCTATCATTACATTATAGTTATCCAAACGACATAGTAATCATTTACTCAATCCACTAATTTCGTGTCTATCCTTGTCACATGATATTATGAATAATATGCAAAATAGGATCGTGTCATTCTTGCATTATATTCTTTTCTTGGTCTCTCAAGTGAATTATAATTATAACTACATCAGTTATATTGCATGCGATATAATTTCACTTTACCAAGGGGCCCAGTAATATCATAACTCAAATTGAGGGACAATGATAATATTAACATATAGATTTCTCCCGCACAAGTTGTACACAACGAACTACTATTTTATTTATATCATAAGATATAATTTAAATAGCAATCACATTATATACTTCTCATGTGAAAAACCTACATATCTCATATCTAAGATTCCAAAGACACAATGAAAACATTAATGACACAAAACACAATCCATATAATGTTTCATTCATTTAGGTCATGTTCAATATATAAAATACATATTTATATATTCATGTTATTAAATGATAATGCTTTATCAACATTTATAGAACTACAATGTACTTTAATCAACATGACAATCTTTCTCGGTAATTAATGTTCCTCTTTAATTACCACGATTGCGAACATATTTAGTGATTAAATGTTTCTCATCTTTGGAGTTCTATAGTTCAAGACCAAGAGCATCTTCTTGAACACTTCCAAAGATATAACATATAAATCACAAGGAACATGAATAATAACATTCGTAATAAAATCATGAACAACATATAAATTATTATTAAAAACATAACTTTCAAAACACACATCCTTCAGTCTCCCACTTGTTTTTAAAGTTTCTCATATACATAATAAATGCATAAACTCTAAAACTAGAATTCCCTTTTAGTTTTTATGCCACTCTCCATGATCTTGTAGACCCATGGACTCGAAATGAATTTGCTTTTGGCTTGTGATAAGGGCTTAATGAAGGGATCAGCTGTGTTGCTGTTGGTGTCAACCCATAACAATGAAATTTTGCCTTCTTCAATAAAATCACGAGTTACAAAGTATTTTCTATCCATGTACTTTGTCTTGTGATGTGACTTCGGCTCCTTAATTTGCGAAATAGATGCACTGTTATCGCAAAATAGCTCCAAGGGACCTTCGCTGGATGAAACGACGCCTAGTTCCTCAAGGAACTTTATCCAGACTCCCTCTTTGCTTGCCTCTGCGGCCGCCATGACTTCTGCTGCGGTGGTTGAGTCAGCCGTAGTTGATTGCTTCCATCTACGCCAACTCACAGCTCCACCATTCAGAAGAAAGACGTACCCAGACTGAGATCTTCTGTCATCCGGGTCTGTCATAAAACTAGCATCAGTGTAGCCTTTTACAATGAGCTCTCTTTGACCACCATAGACAAGAAACTTGTTCTTGGTCCTTTTCAGGTACCTAAGAATATTCTTGACCGCAGTCCAATGATCAGGACCAGGTGAAGCTTGATGACGACTTGTCATGCTCAGAGCATACGCGACATCGGGTCTTGTGCTAGTCATAGCATACATGATTGAACCTATAGCTGAAGCATAGGGAACATTCTTCATGTATTCAATGTCTTTGCGTGTCGTGGCACACTGGGACTTGCTAAGATGCACAGACATACTCATTGGTACATTTCCTTTCTTGGACTTCTCCATTTGGAACATTTCCAAGATTTTGTCAATATATACATTTTGACTTAAACCAATGAGCTTACGAGACCTATCTCTATATATCTTAATCCCTAAGATATATTGAGCCTCGCCCATGTCTTTCATTGAAAAAATCATTTTCAATGAGTTCTTTGTTTGCTCCATCAAAGATTTTTCATTACCTATCAGCAATATGTCATCGACATATAAGACCAAGAACATAATGTAGCTCCCACTAACCTTCTTGTATACACAAGGTTCTTCCTTACTTTGAATGAATCCAAGGGTTTTAACCTCTTTATCAAAGCGCTTGTTCCAACTCCTTGATGCTTGCTTCAAGCCATAAATGGCTCTCTGAAGTTTGCACACTTTGCTACTATTTTTCGGATCTTCAAAACCTTGAGGTTGTACCATGTACACTTCCTCATCCAATTTTCCATTTAGGAAAGCTGTTTTGACATCCAACTGCCATATTTCATAATCATGAAATACAGCAATAGCTAGCATTATCCGAATAGATTTAAACTGGCAACTGGTGAAAAAGTTTCATCATAGTCAATTCCTTGAATTTGAGTAAAACCTTTTGATACAAGTCTTGCCTTGTACGTTGTCAAATTACCATTCATGTCCATCTTCCTTTTGAAAATCCATTTGTTTCGAATGGCTTTCGATCCTTCAGGAAGATCTACCAAGTTCCATACTTGGTTGTCATACATGGATTGTATTTCAGATCCCATGGCTTCTTGCCATGCTTTGGAGTCTTTCTTTCCATTGCTTCTTCGTAGGTTAAAGGATCGTCAGTATCCATTACCAAGACTTTATGAAGACCCATATATAATTCGGGTCTTCTTCTTTTCCTTGTTGACCTTCTAAGCTCTCTATGTTCTTGTGACTCATCTTGAGTTAAACGAACACTCAGTGGGGAAGTCTGAGTACTCCCACTGATTAAAGGAGGTTTGTGTGGTATTTCATGATCATCTTGAATGTTTTCATTCATCTCATGATCATTCACTAGTAGATCATCTTGAGTTTCCTTAAGTGTCACTCTACTCCCACTGCTTTTGATTCTTTCGAGAAACTCCTTCTCTAAGAATGTTGCACCATTTTTAACGAATATAATATTCGTTGACTTGTGCCAAAAGCTATACCCTTTCGTTTCTCTTGGGTATCCAATGAAAAAGCACTTATCCGCTTTGGGTTCAAGTTTTGTTGACATCATACGTTTTACGTATGCCTCACAACCCCAAACTTTGAGAAAAGATATATTGGGTGGTTTGCCCATCCATAACTCATGTGGTGTTTTCTCAACGGATTTTGATGGAACAATATTTAGTGTGTGAGCCGCAGTTTGGAGTGCATGACCCTAAAAATAAGGTTCGATTTCTCCTCTCAGAAACACCATTCCACTGT
Organism: Carex parvula; assembly: GCA_025461045.1. Taxonomy (NCBI): domain Eukaryota; kingdom Viridiplantae; phylum Streptophyta; class Magnoliopsida; order Poales; family Cyperaceae; genus Carex; species Carex parvula. The sequence goes on along the minus strand of JAJGRW010000505.1, from coordinate 670,623 downwards.
GGTGTCCCGGGTGGAGTGAGTTGTGGTATGATGCCACACTCTTTTAAGTATGTGTTAAACTCATTACTCAAGTATTCTCCTCCACGATCAGTTCGTAGAGCTTTGATTCTCTTGTCAAGTTGGTTCTCTACTTCATTCTTATATTCTTTGAATTTCTCAAAGGTTTCACTCTTGTTCTTCATAAGATACACATAGCCATATCGACTGTGATCATCTATGAAGGTAATGAAGTACCTATAACCATCTCTTGCACTAGTACTCATTGGACTACATACATCAGAATGTTATAATTCCAATAAGCCACTTGATCTCTCACCTTCTTCTTGAATGGTGATTTGGTCATCTTTCCAGTTAAACAAGATTCACATGTTTCAATTGATTCACCATCAAGCAAATCTAGAAGATTTGCTTGCTACAATTTCTTTATGCGTTTCTCATTTATGTGACCAACGCGATAGTGCCACAAGAGTGTCTCATTCGTTTGAGATATCTTGAGTCTCTTGTTACTGATATTCAACATATGTTTATCCTTCATTTAAATCAAGCAAATATAATCCATTTGAAATGAAAGCATTTGCATAAAATAAACCAGTTCTTCTCAATAACCATACGAGAGTTATTTATTACAAAACAAAAGCCTTCTGCATCCAAGCATGACACAGATATAATGTTTCGAAATACTGAAGGAACATGATAAACATCATTTAAACTTAAACAAAAACCACTAGATAAATGAAGATCAAGGGTGTCCACAGTGATTGCAGAAACACTTGCACCATTGCCGACCTTCAATACTACCTCTCCTTTCGAGAGAGGTCTCCTATCCCTTAGTGCCTGCACATTAGAAACTAAGTGAGCACATGATCTGGTATCTATTACCCAATCTTGAATAGTTGTGGCTAAATTTAAATTTAGTTCAATAACAAGTATACCTTTAGGGCGCTTGCGTTTTAACATTGCCTTCATCCAAGTCACGCTTGTACTTGGTGCAATTCATTTTGAAATGTTCCCTCTCTCATGGCAATAGAAGCACTCCGTGTCTGATCCAGGAGAGTTTCTTTTCTGCTTCCCTTGGAGGTGCTCACTTGAGCTCGTCCAGTTTTGCATTTGAGTGAGGGGATGCGCCTTACTTGTCTTACTCTTTGCTTTGCCTTTATTCTTGGCAATCTCTTGCTTTTTGACGCAATGGCAAGGACTATTTCTCATTTGTCGTTTCCAATATCCACCTCAGCAGTCTTGAGGGCATTATGGATCTCATTCATGTCATACTCTTTTCACGTATATGATAATGCATGACGAATTCTTTGTAAGAGTATGGAATGTGATCATAGAATGATATCCTCGCAATGTCCTCTGGTATTGAAGAATTCAATTTCTCCAACTTCTCCAGATAACCCCTGCACTTTCAGGAAGTGTACTGAGACAGATTCACCTCCATCATCTTGCACCTTGTGAGTGCGATGGTGGGTCTTATAGCGCTCCTTGCGAGCACTATCAGTGAACATCTTCTCCAGTTGTGTCATAATATCCTGGCAGGAGTATCAAAGAACTTTCTTTGCAACTGATCTCCAATACTGGTCAAGATCAGTGACTGCACAACTCGGTCCTGCTCATTCCATTTCTTTTGGGCCTCTTTTTCATCGTCTGTTGGATTCCCTTTTACTTTCTCATCTGGGAACTTGCCATCCAGAATGTGTAAAAGATCCTCCAAACGCAATACGATTTTCAATTTGAGGATCCAATCGGAATAGTTTGACCCGTCATTAGCAAGGGGGTGTTTGTCGACCATAGAACGCAGAAAATTAGGAAGTGAAGACATAACTACAAAAATTCATTTTAAGGGTATATGTTAGTGTTCATGAATTTATAAAATTTGTACTAACAAAATTAAAGTTTGTCCATTTTGTTAGTCATACAAGACTCTCTTTCAAATAAATAGACTCATCTAAATATTTGTCCAAGATAAGTATCATTTACTAATCATAACATTTAAGTAAAACTTAACTTTATGACTCTTGTCGTTTTCATTAAGAAAGAATGATCCAATTTCTTAATAAAACTCTTTTTCCCAAAACCCAAGCCTAGATCTTGGTGATTTGTTATAAGAAAACTCATTTTATTGGTCAACAAGCATGAACAAGTTATTTCCACATAATGCGAGTTCCACGATTTCTAGTAATTTAGATCACACTCATGCTTATTCCTAATTACTAGCTTAAAGTGAATAAAATGAGAAGGAAATATATTCTTAAATTTTTCATGGACATATCAAATATATGATGACTTTAATAATTTTGGTAGGTCATGTATTCATACAACAATACCTATCTTAACCATTTAAGCAATCTCATATATTCATAAGCTTCGTGGGTTGTATGGCTCCCGCTTGCATTCTTGTAGCTCTATCAATCACCTTTATGAAAGATATAATTCTAAACTACAAGCACCCACCCAATTCTCATTCTATTTTTAGAGCTATTCTAAAATAAAATAAAACGAAATTACATTTAGAATTTCCCAATCCTAAATCCTATGTGGCATGCAAGCCATGAATGAATAAATACATAAATGGCAACTTAACAACTTTGCCATAATTTAATTACTCTAATTAATTTTCAATGGCACCTTAGGCCGCATTACAAACATTCATTCACATCATTTACAACACACAAGGCATTGATAATCTTGAGCCATACTAACCCACAATCCTCCTGCATAGCAAAATTAGTACACATGTGCAATCTTGTCGCACTATTTAATCTTATTTAGTTAATCCTATATCTCTCAATTTCTTAATTCATCTAAATCATTTTAAATCCTAAAAATGATTTTACATTTAATAAATGTTTATTTATTAAATGTCATTAATGTCATTTATTGTCAATTAATTATCATTAATGTCATTAATTCATTCTTAATTGCCATTATGGCTAATTAAGACCTTTAATGTCATTAATTCATAATTAATGTCATTTATTGTCAATTAATTATCATTAATGTCATTAATTCATTCTTAATTGCCATTATGGCTAATTAAGACCTTTAATGTCATTATTCATAATTAACTATTCCTTAATCTGTCCTAAATTTGAATGAGATCTAATATTACAGATTTTTCAAAATAACCCTTATGAAAAATTAATATTTCAAGATAAAGACCGAAAATCATAAAATTTCCAGTTTCGGTCTGCTGCGCACCTGTCAGTTTTTCTATGCTAAAATTATATTTTTCGAATTAAAATTCATAGCCTATTTGAAAACTAGACTTAAGCACCTTTCTGGAAATATAAGTACAAAAAATTGTTTATTAGTTTGTGAGAAAATTACATTTCAATCTCGGATTCCTTTTCTGGAAACAGATTGTAGTTGTCTCTGTAATTTATTAATTT